>JABVXS010001143.1:0-17956 GCA_013365335.1 Madathamugadia hiepei | reverse complement strand
TTCGAGTTACCCAAGAGTGAGATCTCCGACAGCAACTATATCAGCGCTAAACAAATCGCGACATCCCTCAAAACTCAACAATTTCCCGGCAGTGCTATCTCTGTTGAAAACAACATGAAAGGATAACTTCTCGTAAAGAAATTAAAAGGAATATTTTCGACATCGTGTTGAACAAATATTGCATGAATTTTGATCACTGTCATTCCTGTTCGATCAAAACAATTTGCAAAAATAATATTCACTGTATTCGATGGATCAAAATCTTTGACGTGGAGTTCAGGTCAAATATAGCAAGAATTTCGATCGATATCATCCTTTTAAAGTAGAAAATACTGAAAAACAAAAAAAGTACGAAGGCATGTAATGACAAAACTGATAGTACAAAAAAAATTTAAGAAGTCATTCAAAAGGTGAAATAACAGCAAATATTTGAAAATGAAAGGTAATTCGCAATAAAAGGTGAAACGTGAAATTTGCAATAAAAGAAGTATAAATAACATGAAATAAGAGATAAACTCAAAAATAAGTCATTTACAAAACAAATGGATAAACTTCCAAAAAAATAAAAAAATGATGAAAATGTACAAAATCAAACAATTAGAGAAATATACAAGGGATTTAAAATTTTCAAAAATTTTTAACAGCAAATATTTGAAAATTAAAAATAAAACAAAAACTTGATAAACAAAATGAATAGTAAAACACTAACTGGGAAAAAATAAAAAAGCACTCGGAAAACACGAACAAATCAGAAAGGTAAAAGTGCATGAAAAATTAAAATTGACAGCAAATAAATGGAGCGTCCTAGGTGCTATAAATAACTTGAAGCAAAAGAAAAATGGCAAAGGCCAAGCAGTTCTTTTTCATCACTAGCAAAGTAAGTGATGGTTAGATTAAAACATAAAAGCATATTAAGGCTAATTCGGGAGCGTATGACAATTGCTGGTTGAATAACTATTCTATTAGATTTGTACGTGTCTCAAACTTCATAAGAAAACTGCTGTACAAAGAACTAAATTCTATTGGGCGAAGTAATCAGAATGGAGATTTACTGCTGATTCTGTAAATAGAATCATCGCTTTATGAACGGATATTCTGAGAAGTAGGCTACCGAGCTGGATTGTTCAAAAGAAAGAACACAATCATCACTTGAAAAGAAAAGTTCCGAAATTCCCGAAAAGATTGAGATAAAGGAAGTGAACAAGTCAATCTGAACCAGACAGAAATGCTGAAAAGAAAGAGAACTAAGTAATCGTCAGTTAAACTGCATTTCACTACTATTAAGCAATCCAGGAAATTGAAACCCAACTTACAGTCTTCAAATTCATCAGAAAACCTTGCTAGTTCCAGTGATTTTATCTCTGGAACAATAAATGTTGAATTCACCGCACCCTCAAGCAACAGGTGCAACGCTAAACAGAAATGATGCTTGCAGCTGCTTTCAATCAAAGCACGAAATCAATTATTTCAAGTAAAAGAAATTTTTCTGTTTTCATTACGAGGTATGCCATGATACTGTGACCGCAAGTTGGGATTCACAAGTTGTGGTTGAACTGTCAAGTTGGAGGTATGACCGTATTTTTCCACCAGTAGTTTTCTTATTGTTTTGTAACTTTTCGGGGGCCCTATCATACTCTCTGCCGAGGTGTAGGACGTTTCCTTTAAGAAAGGAAACCAAATAGTTTAGTTTTTGTATGTCCGATATTTTTTTTTTGGTAAATGGACCGAAGATTCGAAACTACTCCAAAATTCCCGCCATGCTTTAGGGTCACTATTGAATGTCGGTAACGACATTTGTGGCAAGTTTAATGTCCGATATTCATTTGAATTAGATTCCATTGTTATCGCTCGATGTTAAGCGTTGAAGGGCTGTCTCAATGTCGTCTTTATACTCGGTTAGATTCATAATGTTATCTGTACCGATGGTAATCAGCTTTAAAATACCTTTATCATTATCGGCCATTTCTGCATATTTGTCCTATTCTTCTTTCTTCCTTTTCGACCCTTTGATTTGCTGTATATGTTCCAACCACTTGTCGTTCATTTTTTCAAGATTGCTAATGTAATTTTCGAGGCGCATTAGCTTTTCCTTGATAATACTTGCTTTGTTTTCATATTTTTGGCGTAGGGCTTCTCCTGTCAACCTTTGATCCAAAGGAGCTAGGTCTATTTGTTGAATTTCATCGAGAAGCGCTTCCAAGCTTGCTTGGACCGGCTTTACGCTGATAATGATGCTGACAGATATACCTCACCTCGGGCAACACTAATCATTGTCGTGAAATTTATTATTTTACTACCAGACAATTTGATTAATAAAGCACGGAACAATTTGAATAAAGCAAAGTAAGATAATAGTGATAGGAAATTGCAGACGTCGTATGGGGTTGAAATAGTCGATAGGGTCGTTTAGCGAGAATGAATCAATGGGATCATTACTTGGGTTATATACAGAATAATTTTGCATCTCTACATTACATCATTGTCTCTGGTAATTACGAAACAAGGAATTTAAATTTGTGAAACAAAGATTACATTTTTTTTTGTAAGTAGCAAGAGATCACATTGTATGAACAAAGATCACATTTCGCAATTAACAAGACTTACAATTTCTGTGCAACGAATCGCGGGGTGGCGAAAGAAAAAAGAAGACAAATATGCAGAAATGGCCAACGATGATAAAGGTATTTTAAAGTTGATTACCATCGGTACAGATAACATTATGAATCTAACCGTGTATAAAGACGACATTGAGACAGCCCTTCAACGCTTAATATCGAGCGATAACAATAGGAATCTAATTGAAATGAATGTCGTCAGTAAACTTGCCACAAATGTCGTTACCGACATTCAATGGTGACCCCAAAGCATGGAGAGAATTTTGGTGCGTAATTCTAATATAAGTACGTAATTCTCATCGTTCTTTGTTTCATTACTGTTTAATGTTAACAATATTTTCCTTTTAATTTTCAACTTCTATGCATTGTTTTTTAGATTATAAATATTTCGAATTTGAAAAATTTTCAATACCAATTTTGATTTCCAACATCCTTAGAAATGTGCATTAGAGCAACTAGAAAAATCTAAACTTGTAGGGAAACTATTCATTTTGCGTAGTATGAGATAAAAATTCGTCAAAGATAAAATAATGTTCACTCAAACTTTACTAGGAGTGACTCTTGCAAAAAATAGATGCAATGAAGCTATTCAAGCAGGGAAAGAATTGCTTATGTTTATGTTGCGAAATATTTTGACACATTTTGATTTAATTACGAAATATTTTATCAGATTTTTTTCTCTTGACATTTCTTGGTTTTTTAGAAACCTGGCGTACTTTGCTAATGGAACTCGAAATTCTTGAAATTTTGCAATTTTAAATTTAGTCCAAATTATTTTTTCAAATCAAAACTTCAGGGGCTGTATATAAGGCTAATGAATGCATTGAAGCAATGCAATATACAGTTTTATTGTTAATGAAGAAAATGAAGAAATCTGCTATGATTTCCCAACAGTTTGAAATTTTAATAAAAAGTAAAATTCACAGAAAAACTGTTGCAAAACAAATCCTTTTGAAATTATTGAAAAAATTGAATGTTTTCAAATCGATAAATATTTTGTTCTAATTTTCACCTTTCTATTCAAATTTTAATTTGTCTAAAATTAAAAAAACTGATGGAATATTTTTGAATTGAATCCGAATCTATCTTAAATTAATAAAATATTTGCAATGAAAGCAGTCAAACTAATAAAATGTTTGCTGGAAAAAATCAATGGCCACACATAACGAAAGCATTGGTATCATTGTACCCAAGGACTTTAAAAAATTTTGCCAAAAAACTACAAATTGAAATTTTGAAAGTTCAAAAGAAATAAAAATTGATTCGATCATTTCGAAAATTTAACAGTTGGAAAGAATTGATAAAAAAAGTTGGTGGCTGAAAAATTTTTTTAAAAATCAAAAAAGTGCAAGATTTCAAAAAATTCACTGTGTCGAATGTGAGCCAAAACAACAATAATAGGGATCAAAAATCACAAACGTAACAAAAGGTAGTTAAATACACAGTTGCACAATTTTCAGAATTAAAAAATGAAAGACCAAACATTCATTCAGTTGTGCAATTCCAAATTTCTATTTTTTTTTTCATTTTAATAAATGTCAAACCGAAAATTCTAAAACAATGTTTGCATTTGAATTAAATTATTTTTAAAATTAGTTACATCAAGAATTGCTGACAGAAATGAGAAAAGATATGGAGGACACGAAGAAAAATTACAAAACAAAAAACAGGTAAAAGGTTAGCGGAAAGTATGCAACTTTCAAGATATCGTAAGCTTTCCTTTTTTTTTTTTTCTCACTGTCACAATTTTCAAGTAAAATACATACAGAAACAAGAAACAATGAATTAAATATAAGGGTAAACGATGCAAAAAATTTTTAAAATGTAAATGGTAATTTTCATTTTAATTCTTTGTATTTTAATTTCCTTCTTTCCTTTTTGTGACAAAGCTGAAACTAACAATTTGTAACTTTCGTCAAACAATTTTTATTGAGCAAACAGGAGAAAAATTTCCTTTGATTGTTCCAGTGGAATAAAGTTATGTTGCTTTTCGTCGTGTCACATAAATACGTTTGGAATGCAAATATTTCATTGCTTGAATGAATTTTTCCATTAAATTTTTTTCTCTGAAAATCCATAAAAAACTTTTCTTTCCAAATGAAAGTTTTAGAATTTAAATGAAATTTAAAAGAAATTGAATCAGAAATTGATTAAATAACCATTTTCAATTATGTGATCTGAGACGCTAAGCTGTTTCAAAAGAATTAATCATTCCTCGACCTTTTTTTAATTAACCTGAATCGGTAATTTCACTTACATTTCGGACAGGTAATGTTTATTAGTTTTGAACCTTTATAATTAATAACTAAACAGCATGTTGTTCATGTAAGGTGAGGGGACATCCAACTACAGCGGATATTCGATTGCCATCATGTCAAAGTTCATGATAAGATTAAAAACTGTTAACATGAGGAAGGAGTCTTTGAATAACTTCAATTTTTAAATAGTTTTTTAATTTCATTGAAACCCCAAGCTACAACACCGTGCCAGTTCACATCTCAAACAATTTAAAATTTGTCAGGTTTCTCAGATTTTTTTTGAGGAATCACTCGTTGAATTATGCAAATATATGCTAATAGTTCATCAAAGTAACGTACGTTGCTGGCTAACATCACCGCTATGAGCTTTTGACCTTGTCATATTTTCTTGGAAATATTTGAAATGAAAATAATAACACAATTGAAACAGCGAATGAGTCAAACTCGAGTAATTTAAAAATGGAATTAATTTCATTTTACAACCAGTTATTTATCCTTCAAATTATTATTGAAAAGTTTAGTTCTCTTTAAAGAATTTTGATCATATTGTTTAATTGTAAGTGAAAAATAAAGAAATAAATGTTTCATTTGGATAAGAGTTCTGCCTTACAATTTTGTAAAAAAATCGAACTTTCAAATAAAATTATTTTAACATTACGTCAGAATGAAGTAGAATGTTTTCTTCGATAGATATTTAGACGTAATCTCGTCATTCTCGTGTACTTTCTGAATAAAACTGACGCGTCTTTTCCCTTTGATAAACTGGCATTCATTGTCATTCATAGGCATAGCTTTTGTCGCCAAAATGGCGAAGCCAGCGCCACGGTGTAATCTTTGCTATCCTTTCTCAGAGGATGGGACCGATTAACCACATCATTTCATCATATGTGAAGCTATTCGTTAGCTGGAAACATCTGTCAGAATGTACAACTGCATCTAACATCTCATCTCACCATAACCAGGGACAATCTAACATTGGTCCTCCCACCTCATCACCCTTTTGAATAAGCTTCCCGGCAACAGATATTCTCATTTTCATCCACATCAGTTACTTAACGTTTGGGTTTGTTACGATTGTCTCTCCTTTAAATCGTATTTTATTGTACGCGATTTGAATGCGTTTCACATTATCATGTTTGTTGCAATATGTAATAATTATGTTAATAAATGGTTTAATTACCCAAATTTGAGGTTCACCTTCACTCAAGTAAAACAGTGGCACACAGCTCTATGCTGCACGATCTTTCCTTGATCGTCGACACAGACGAAGAATATTAGTTTCTGAACCACTAAAAAGAAACTCTACTACAGGTAGAATATTCGTCCCTGAACCACTAAAAAGAAACTCTACTACAGGTAGAATATTCGTCCCTGAACCACTAAGAAGAAACTCTACTACAGGTAGAATATTCGTCCCTGAACCACTAAGAAGAAACTCTACTACAGGTAGAATATTAGTTTCTGAACCACTAAGAAGAAACTCTACTACAGGTAGAATATTCGTAAAACTCCAAGAAAAGAAAAAAATAGAAAAACGAATTTTGTTTTCACAGCTTTTATCAAATTAGCGTATTCTTGGTCATTTCGACGTAAGATTTTGACATTTTTTTCATCCTCACTTCTGATTCTAGTAGAATTGACGTAACAATACTCGTGATTTGGCGTGTTTATCATAGTATTTAGCGCAGGTCTAAAATTTGATGCACATGCATTGAGGGTAAATATTATAAATCGGAAAATTTGAACTCAAAATTTCCCAGTAATAAAAGAAAGGAAAACTTGATAAGCAACAAACTTTGTAAAGAATTTTTGAACAAAACAACAATGAATAACATGAACCACATGGAAGTTACCAGCTTTTATCAGTGCGACTAATCTGACGCATTTCAGTCATTATCAGAATGGATTTTGTAAACGTTCATTAGTATGGGATGATTTAGTAGTTTTCTTGCTCTTACCAGCACAAGCTATTTCACACTTTCTCAACTCTTACCAATGTGGCTAGTGCAGAAGCATATAGAGCCAAGTATCCAAGCATTTCAAATGAAAAAAAAAACTTTAAAAACAAAAAAAACTTTTAATTGAATAAGAAAATTTTTTAAATTAAAATTTTAACTTAAATTTTATGAATGCTTCGTTTTATTCCTTATAACAACTTTAATTTTTTCAACAAAATTTAACACTCACTGAAGCAAAGTGAAAATTCTTTTCTTTAAATTTTTTAAAGATTTAGGATAATGAAGAAGAATGCCTTTATATGAGGTTTTATAATTTCGGCTGTTTTTACAAAAAATGAAAGTTTTGGATAAAATATTTAAAGTAAATTATGAATGAAACAATATTAATTTATAGTTTAAATAAGTTGGATCAATCATAAATAATGTGCCATACGTTACAGTTTCTGGAATTTTCCGAAATGACAATAATTTCATGCCATCCATCAAATGCTTTTGATAATAAAGAAGGGGGGAGTCAAAAACAATAGGGTCAAAGTTCAATGGACTGTTTGATGTTCTGAACTGATGAAGGATTAATGAAGCTAAATGAGTTCCGAGAGCGCAAACGATGATAGCTTTGGGATCAGATGACGAGGGACGGCACGATGATTCGGCCATCTGTCTAATCCGTCCTTTTACACAACAAATTCCATTTCCTAAGACAGTAGTTTAGCCTGTCCATCAACTGACGCAACACGTAATCCACGTAATCCACATTATGGCATCTTATTATCATTATCAGCACTCTTATTGTTTACTATCATATGTTGGCATTATTACTTATCGTTATTACGATTACGGCTATTGATATTTATCTCTATCATTATCATTTATTATTATTTTTTGATTAATAATTATTTTGTTAATTACCATTAATATTATCGTTATTATTATTATTGGCGAGTATTAATCGCATGCTTGCAAATTTATTTTGTCAAACTTCAGCTTTGCAAATTTTAAACTTCACTTCAGCTGATATTAAAACTTTTCTTCCTAAAATAATTCGCTTCGATCAAAAGAACTTAACTTCCATTTCGTTCTTTCCCAACCAAAATCAAATTTTCACGTTGAACGTGCAAGTAGTTCAGAAAATTCTACGCGTACTTCGGAAGAAGCAACGTTTACTTGGAATAAATCGATGCTTGCTCAAATGAGTCAACATTAGCTTTGAAGAAATCAGCTGCTTCGACACAAGAAACGAATTCAATTTATGGCCTGTAAAACTGATGATGACCTGTTTACCTTTTTTTTCAATTTTAAAAAAGTGAAAAAAGTGCAAAAATTATCATTAAAAATATCGATGCTAGAAATTCATTCGTTTTTATTAATTTAATTTTGGGCGTACGTACATGAAAGATACGTGCAAAAGTTCTTGACAATATATCAAATTATTCTCCTCTTGTTTTCCAGACGAATGACACAAATATAAATTAAAATTACGAATTAAAAGCTTCGAATAATTAGCTTGGCTGGAAATTAAGAAGTATTATGAAGTTTTTTCAATTCAGCTATTTCATATTATTGTTTAATTTTATTCAAATAAATAAAAATAGTAAATAAAGAATTTTTAATTCACGTTGAATTTTACGAATTTCAAAAATTTATATAATTGATGGTTCACATTAAAATTTTCCTTTTACTTTGGATGTTTGAATAGTAACTAAAAAAAAACAAAAAAAAACCGCGAAAAAATGATTGTCTATGTAATTAAAATAAAATAAGCATTGATGCGGAATTTATTTCCAAAAAAAAAAAATTCCGCCTTAATTCATTTCGCTCCTTCTTTTTTCATTCATAAAATTGTCACCAAATGGGACATCTGTTCCATTTCAAAGTTCACATGCTTGTGTTTCTGTCTGTGCAATCAGTGAAATGGAAAAAGTTTCTCCATTTCGATCGGTCACTTCAAAATACTTCCAAAAATTGCCACCACCTGCTGCTTATTATGCATTTAAACTTTCTTCGACATTTTTCCATTTTTTTATTTTGTTTGAAATTTTAAAAAATTGCGACAAATTTTTGAATTTCCAATTGAGAATATGTCAACAAATTTTATGTAAAATTTTTGGAAATAAGACGAAACGAAAAAAGGAAAACTTATTCTTTTCCAGCTGGGAGAAATTACTTGTAAAAGTTCCATTTAAACATTCGAGAAAATGAAAAGTTATCTTTGCGATGATCGAAGACATGCACTGATTAGAATTGAAAAACAATGTGCAATTAAATCAAATAAATAAACAAAATCACAGTTGATGAAATAATGAAAAAGTTTCTTATTGTTTTAATGAATTTGTCAACTTTGTTAATTATGCAATTTTTTGTTAGGAAAACTTCGAAATTTTTTTAGCTAATTCTTTTGAAATTAACCTTTCACCATTGATGCTACTAACATTGCACTTCTAAAATTTGCATTTTTTTTTTTCTATTTTAAGAATTGCGAGATTTCCAGATTTTGTTTGATACTTCTACAAAATGTTTTTTGATGAGTGATTTGAAATAAAAATGAAAATTTAGATATTTTTTTCAACTACCTTTCAATTTATATATTTCACACTTGAAGGTGATAGTAATTGACAACAATTACTAATGATGATGATAATTAGAAATTGAAGAAATCACTTTGCAAGTTTCTTTTCTTGTTGAACAAATCGCAATTAATTTCCAGTGATTATTCAAATTTCTTCCGAACATCCGCTGTATTTTTCCTGATCCCTCAAATGACTTTTCTCTGTCATAGGAAGAGAAATTTTGGTGACAATTTTGTGGAGAGCTTTTTTCACTTTAATGAGGAGTTTGCCTTGGTGGTGGATTGGTGATAATGGAGTTGGAACAGGTGTTATTGCATCATCGAACCTCTTCAAATCGAAACGAAAAAAGGGAAAACTTCTTGTGCAGGAAAAGACGAAGAAAGGAGCGAGTCATTACTTGAGATTCCCATTAATGAAATTGCTCAACAAATACGAATGTGACAACAATCAGAGAATTCTATCTCCCAATTATAATTTGCATGTTTCAGTTTTCTCAAAAATCTCAGATGTTATTTGGTTAAAATTATTAAAATTTTAAATTTCAATTACTTGACTGAAATACTAATGACAATGTTTTATTGAAGTTTAATGAAATATATTTAAATTATAAAAGAAGTGGAATTAAATTATTTGAAACAATTTTCTCCTTGACTTTTTCACTTGCATAATGATTGTAATAATTAGCAAATTAGATGAATGAGGTAATGAATAATCAGATTTGATTCATTAATCAATTTGGCATTCAAAAAATGAGTTAAATGAATCATACAATTTATAATGAAACAAACAATTATGCTTCACTCCACTATTGCAGTTTTTCCAAATGAATTCTTTGAAATAAAAAAGTATTTTTCTACATTACAAGAAATTTATGTGCAATGTTTTCGATCAAATTTCTTTGGAAAATGAAAATTTTCCTTGACAATTGACAATTGACAATTTTATTTCATTTAATTATTCAGTTAATTTTCCTGTGAAAAATGTCTAGTAGGAAATTTCTTGTCAATTAATACATTAAACTTTCATTTTTGCTAAGAATTTGAAACCAATCAATTTTAATTTTTACTTTTTCGCCAATTTATTTTTCATGTGGGATTGAACTATGACCTTTTGCGTGGTCCTTGGCTCGTCACTGCACTGGTGATCATTTTTACCTTTTTCTTACCGAAAGTCCATCGATGTATTTTGCTACTCATACATTTGTAAGGCCCGGGCTAGAAAGCTCAAGCTGATTGTGGTGTGGTACGGTATGTCATGAATGATGAAGGAATTCGATTACCATATCCAAGAACAATATTTCGATCGGTTTTGGTACATCGGTTATTTGTGCATTCATCTCCAATTATTTACGCATTGATCAATTGTGCACTTACTCATTTACCCTAATTACTTGTACTTTTTTACTTAATTTTTTACTCAATTTCGTGGCAGCAACTTATTTTTACTTATTTACTTACTTCCACGCATACTTTTCTATTTGCTTTTACGCTTACTTATCTAATTATCCTTATTCTTCCTTATTACAACTTACTATTGTTTGCTTATTGATCTTTATGCTTACATATACCTTTATATATCGTACTAACAACTTACTTCATTTCATGCTTACTTATTTACTTAAATAATAATTTACTCACTTATTTTGTTATCCGAGACAAAAACTTATTAAAGAAAGGTCATCATTCACCATTTAACTGATGCTAGTTTAAAATGCTGCAACTATGAATTTCAATCTGTGAAAAAGATTATAAACTTTCGTTTAATAAAAAAAATGAAAAAATGTTTGATTGTAATTTGGTGTTTTTGACAGAATTTGTTTGATTGCAGAAGGAAATGGTTGAAATGAAAGCAGAGAAGAAAGGAAAAGGAAAAAGAAAAGAGCAGATGGTCAATTGATATTGCATATCCTGATTTGTGCCAGGTGTACTGAACTATATATACTCACTGCTAGGCGAAGTACTATTTGTTACTTCGCTAGAGAAAGAAATTTCCGAAAAGAGAAGTACAGAGAAAGGAAAGATAAAAAAGAAGTTTCCAAACATAAAGTGGAAAACGGGAGAGACAGGAAGAAAATGTGAGATTTAAATAAATTTTTTGCCAAAAAATTGAGAAGTATTTCACTACTTAATTATTTATAAATAAATTGATTAAGTGGTGGAAAAAGCCGATGGATAAAAACCAATCACAATACTTTTTCATTTTTAGAAAATTTCAAAAAAAAAATCCTGTTACTTCGGAATGAAAACATACCCATTTTTAAAAAATAAATAAAATTTCATAATTCACAAAATTAACAGCCAATTTGTTTAAATTTAATGAAACTACGAATAAGGCTGTGATCAGTTTTGTTGACACATTGATGACATTTTTTTCCTAAATTTTACGATCAACTAACAAATTAATTTCAACGATGTGTTGAAATTAATTTCTCGATTTCTTTGTTTAAAAAATAAACCATTCATTCCAACGGCACATTCTTCCGTTTTAACAGTTTCTTTGTTCAGAAAATTAATTTATTCATTTCAACTTGATGATCTTTGTTTGCAAAATCCGTCTCGATCAATCTCCATTTCATCTTTCTCTATGTCTCTCATTTTCCATGAGAATTCTCGGCATCACTCACTTCTTCGGTTTACCGGATATCCATCATACGTCGCAGTATCCGTCTGGTTATTGTTCCCATAATCGAACCACCACCAATCGTTCCATCTTGGAACTTTGTCACTCAATTTGCTTTTCCGATCTTTTACCATCAAAATTTCATTTCATTTGTTTTCTGGTTATCCGGAATCCTTGCTACGATATCATATTACGCTTCCGGTAATGATTGTTGTACTGTATACACTGCCAACCTTCTTTTCTTGTCACCCATAATTTACTAGCAATTTTAAATTTCACTCAAAAATTTTTACCTCTATAAATTCTTCAGTTTTTCTTTCATTTTTATAATAAACAATTTGTCTATTTCCAGTGAAATTTGGTTTCAGTTTTCCTGACTACCCAAAATTTTCGGGAAGTTTTTCAAAATTTTTCAAGTTTCAAAATTATTCAATGATCAAAATTATTTCATTTATAAGTGCATCATTTACTTTTCCAACCGTTCTCTAACAAAATTCTTTCATCACTTATCGCTTCTTTTATTCATTTTTGAATTAAAATTTTCTACCATTCTTAATATCCAATTCATTATCATTTTGAACCTTTCAGAATTGAAATTGTTGTTCAAATTTACTATTCAAATTTCAATTCGTTTATTTTTATATCAAATGCTAGAAACATTGATCTCAAAAATAAAACATCAATTGCTTTACAATTTAGATTTATGATTCTCATACATTTCCACTATTAATCTACTTGATCCGATTCATGAGATGGTCAATAAGCAATAATTAATTATCAGTGACCCCATTCACGATATAATCGGCCATAATTTATAGCTAAGGATCTGATTTGTGATACGATCTGATTAATAATTAACAGCTCGATTCAGGAGATAATCAATAACAATTAATTACCACTAAATTCACTAAACGATCAATAATAATTTCTATAACCAACGATTCGATTTACGATATGATCACAATAATTGATGAAAACGATCCGACCTACAAAAGATAATTAACCAAGTAATAATTAATTAGCAACAACCCAATTTAACGAGATAATTAATAGTAATTTACAATCACCCAACCAATTTACGTTATTATCGATAAGTAATATATGATAACTCAGATGAACTATCAGCTGCCTTTTTTGGTGCAAAAATTTTACGGGAAATAACAAAATTAGAAGGGACTAAAATATTAGCGCAATTGTTTAATTAAAATACTTTGGAAACTGATGAATAAACTTAAGGAAATTGTGCAACGAACAAGTCAAAGAGCAGCAAGTTATTATTAATTAGAATAATGAAGTTAATAGCAAACGAAATTACCCAATAAAAAGCAGTTTAAAAAAAGGAACAAAATTTGCAACTTAATTCAACGTAACCAGCTCGTAGCTGCTTCAGATTAACTATTCAAGATCAGTTTTGTGAAAGTCAAATAAGTTTCTTCAATTCGATGATTTCATTTGAATGGACAAAAAAAAATCGCCGTTGTTGAAATTCTTTAAATATAACCATACCCTAACTTGGCCATGTGTTCATCAATCTCATTCATCCTTCAATCAAACTTCATCAAATTAAAAATCCCTCTTCTCTTCCCCAATTCTTTAATTTTCCATCCAATATGGTAACAGCTGTGTAGCGGTCTTAATTCAATCAATGCTTCGTCCATTCATATATATATATGAATCCATAGAGATGGGATATGTATGATCCAAACGACCTTCAAACAACCATTTTATGTTTATGTGAAAAGCTATACTTACATACACATCCGCACACACATCAATAGCCCATTCAATAAGCCTAATAATTAAGTTTTGCATCACCAAAATATATACAAGTGTATCTTGACTGAGCAGAAGAAAACTATTCTCGAAATCTACACATACACACACACACACATTAGAAAACTAAGGCATTACGGTGCTACAGCACCAAAGTATTACAGTATGCTCAGGTGTCCGAGCTAATCGAGATGGTAATATTTTACAATCAGTAAAATAAGTTGAGGTAAAATGCGTAGCCGCCAAAGCCTACAAATATGAAGCAATACAGCCCACACCTACAGTACGGTATTCCACTCGGAGAAATGGCAACCTATTGCAGCCCAAGAATATATTTCGGCGAAAGAAACGCACCCCACCCGGTAAATGAAAATAAAAGTGCTTGTCCTCAACAGATGACTTTCTATTTTTGCCATAACTAATTTAAAATATCATTCTCTAACAGTTTTCAAAATTTTATTCAAAATTGAACAAATGCAAAAAGAGAAGCAAACAAACAAACAAACGAAGAAGTAAACAAAAAAAAAAATTCATACATTATATTGCACATCAAACTTTTACCTTTTATATTCATATGTGAACTGCATTAAAAAAACTCTACAAGACAAAATTTTTGAATAACTGAAACAAAAACCGATAAGTTTGAAAAAAGGATATTCAAGTGGTTTCTGTTCAGCAAAACTTTTTAATCAACTTTTCAAGTGGGAACTTCGCATCTTCAAGTGGAAAAAAACCCCAAAACTAAAAAACTTTTGTTTTTACTATAATAATAAGATTAAAAAACCCAGCTGTACGTGATGCACAAAAATTTTTCGCGGTAAAAAGAGATGGTAAGCTTTAGTGACGAGAAAAGAATTTATGGGAAAAAATGCAAAGGATGCAAAAAATAAACATAAAACCCCTGTATATCAATATAAATAAGACATTTTGAAAATGATATGTTTTACAATTGAAGAGGAAGGGAGAGAGAAGTTAGAAAAAGGAAAAGAGAATGCGAATGAGAGAAAAACGGCATTTTAAAAAATTCATGGCGACATTTTTCGTTGTTAAAAAGACGATATATTATCGATTCAACAAATGATACCGTGATATCAATAAAACTGATAATAACCGGAGAACTTGAGAGGGAGAACGAGACAAATCCATGTATTTAAAAATGAACATTTCGAAACTTTAAAAGTACACATGATACAGGACTACAATGTTTAATGTATTGATAAAGTGATGGCAACGATGATGATAATGATAAAAAGCCAATCAAATTTAAAATAGTTTAAAAAAATTAATTACTGATATGAAAAATTTAAAGCATGGGATGAAAAGATTAGTATTTTTCAAATTTATGTTCTACAAAAAAGTAAGAAACCATTCAACCATCTCATTCCTCCATTACTTAAATTCAGTTCATTCTTTTCATTTAATTTTCAATGTTTACCAAAATTTACGACTTTTCCCCAAAAAATTAATAAAACGAAAAACAAAGTGTAGAAGTTCTATCAGTCACGGTTTACATCGTATGCTTTTTGAAAAAAGATAATCTTGCTGGGGAAAAGTTTAGCGAGAAAGATTTAAATTTGAAACTTTCTCCCTGCCTTCTCTCCTTTTCCTTCAATTCCTCTTCCTTTTTTCCTCTCAACTTTCTCCAAACACTTCCAACATTTCTTTCACCTTCTTCGCCACTTCTACTCATTCTGCATCTCACACAGCAAACTAAATGATTGGTCACACACACACACACACACACATACATACATTTCACAAACTTCAACTACCGTAACCACTGCAGAAACTTTTCAGAACTACTAAGATGAAATAATTTTCTCTGATTTAGCTTGATTTGAGAATACTTTATCCAAAGAAATATTTTGCTCCTCAGTTTCAAACATCGAGTTGTTCAAGAGCTAATAAAATCACTCCCAGCAAATTTTCAAAGATTCGATTAATTTTAAAATTAACCTAATTAAATAATCCTTCCACAAGGACGATTATCATTTCTTACTAACATACGCTATTTAGGACATTTAGCTCTCTACACTTTTCTCTTTATTCTCCCTCGGCACTTTCACCACTAATGTCTATCACTTATCCCACGCCTGTCGCTCATTCTTTCTTCTCTGACCATTCTAAATCAAATAAATACACACGTAATTCAATTTCCTACTTTACTTTTCGGCGAAAAGAAAAATGCAAAGAAAAAGAATGAGTGCAGAAAGAGTGAACGATATGGAAAAGAAAGAAAACAAAAGAAGGAAGAGAAGTGAATCAAATGCAAATGGATGGATCAGATAAGAATCAAACTGAAAAGATCACCTTTTAGGTATTTCTCCTTCTCTTCTTCCCCCTCTTTTTCTCTCGTGTTCTCGCTCGCATCAAAACTCACACAAAACAAATTTCGTCTTTTGAAAAAAAAAAAAGCAAAAACAAAAAAATTGAGAGAGGAGAACCGAGAGGAAAAGAAAAAGATTCATGTAAATGAAAAAAATTAAAAATGTAAATAACAAATAGTATACAAGAGAAGGAACTATAAGAAATGAAAAATGTACAGTAGTAGCAAAATGGACACCAAAAATATATTTGAAGGGGAAATTTTGGAAAATGAATGATTTGAAATATGCGTCCTTTTTGTTTGCTAAAATCCAGTGCATTAAAAATTCAATTTAACATTAAAAAGGAAAAATGAAAAGAGATAACTATGGGGAAGATATGGGAAATCATTTGCACACACACAAAAAAAAACAATAAATTTACCACCACACATCTGTCAACCTAAAATTGTCACCCAATATTACTACTACTACTACTACTACCATCAGCACAAATAACAATACATGTCAATTAATATATTCGTCCTACCCAATGAATGTCAAATCTAATTGTCCTCTTTTGAACAATTATAGTCTAATAATTAAAAAAATGGACAGAAAAAAATTTCAAAGAGAGCTTTGTCTTGTTCCCTTTCCTAGAATATCTTGAAAATCGTCCACTTCGTTTAAAAAAAAAGGAAAAAAGAAAAAGAAGCAAAAATTACAGCTGATAGTTTTCCTAGAAAAATGGTAATGAGAATTAAATTAATTTCAAAAATTCTACAATTTTTTGAATTTAAAACAAACATTTTAAAACATTAATATTCACTTCCATAATCTATAGCGAGGAAAAAATTATCATACATTTGATGAGCTTAAAAATCCCAACATAACAATTATTTTTTAAACGAAATTTAATTGGATTCCTTTATTCTTCCACCTCTTCTCTCCCATCAATTTTTCAATTTTACTGAATTAAATCGCTTAAAGTTTACTTTTGTTCAATTCTCTGAAATCAAATTTTTACATTCCAAAAATGGTTTTTCGTACTTGTTGCTACCACAATCGGTGAAAAAATTTCTGATTAAAACAAAGAATTACTTGTAACAAAAAAACTACGAACCAATTCCTTTTCTTTCCTTCTTCCTTTGTTGAGAGGAAATTTAGCATTCCGCTCAAATTTTAAGAGATCAAATATAAAACCCTTCCATTTGCAAAAAATCGAAGCTTATCTGATCACCTGCGTTGATTGCTGAAATGTACGAATAAAAAATTCATAAATTATCATTGCCAGTTATACCACAAAACTACCCATCCATAATCATAACGGATTACATCAGCATCATCTTCCCCACGGAAAAGAAATTCAGAAATTTTCCCATTCAAAATTTTTTCTCTTAAAAAACTCCCAGAGAAAACTCCTTCCGCTAAAAATGAAATATCATTTGCAAGCAATGAAAGTTTTCTAAAATTAACGTTAAAATTCTTTTCTAAATCTTGTCGTTGTATCATTTCACTTATTCCATACACAAAATAAAACATACAATTATCTTTTTTTTCTCACTCTTTTCCATGCAAATGATACTTCAAGATGGCAAACGAACTAACATTGTTTGCTTACTACCAATACTGTTACTGCTATTACCATGCAACCACATCCGCGGGATTAGAAGTGAAAAATAAACAAAACATATTTGCGAATGAGTGAAGGCAACAATCTTGCTAAATTTCGATCTCACCATTCACCATCACCATTCACCATCACCATTCACCATCATCATCACCATCATCATCATCATCATCATCATCATCATCATCATCATCATCATCATCATCATCATCATCATCATCATCATCATCATC
>JABVXS010001142.1:0-17958 GCA_013365335.1 Madathamugadia hiepei | reverse complement strand
CAACTTGCATCTATGGAGCCGGACGTATGAAGACATTGCTCCACAGAAGCGGACCCTGCGACCAAGCGGGATAAACGCTAAGGAAAAAAAAAACCGTCAGAGAGTATGACTTCCATTTGTAATACTTTCATCATTTCGGTTATCATCATCAGTTTCTGAAACAGCGTGACCAAATTCGTCGGATGCTTCTAAAGTATCAGAACTTCATTTCAAGCTATTAATGAATGCACATCTAAAGTTTGTGCAATAATATATCTTACTCTGGGCAGTTTTCGACGAAGTTATAGATTACAGCAAATTTCACTTTTGTTTGGGTCTAAGCGTCAATTGGCGGAATTGATAGATAATCCACATATGCAAGAGGACATCTGGACTTTCGGGATGGTTGATCAGCTTTTTTGAAAAACCAAACTTATACAATGAATCAGCTAAATCACTGTGCTCAGCCAGCTTCAAGTTTATTTCCAAATTTATCATTGTTTTAAACAGATTACCTAATTTGTTTGTTTCAGCGCAAAAATTTGGCATAATGCCGCAAGTTTTTTCAATGTCGATTTCTAAAAATTTGTATTGCAATTAAATATAAAGGCAAATTTTTTTTGCCTTTATATTTTTATAAGGGATAGGTGATAAATTTCAAGAATTCGTCTGAGAATTTTTAAAACGAATTTGCTGAAAACAATCATTTTTTCAGGCCCAAAGTTGTTTTTTTTTCTAAATTTTCTATAAAACTTCCAGGAGACTCCTTTATATTTTCTGTTTTAATTGTGCTCAGTTAAACGTTTGAAATTCATATTGATATAAAATGACTGTTTATATCGGAATCACTGAGAAAAAAGTTCAACTTTTTTGATTGTGCAGCTAAGACTGCAAGTGCGACCCATTTCGAATCATACGGATGATATAAAAAAAAGCTTAGAATGCAGGAGAAAGATGATTACCATTCAGTTGGTTTTTGGTATTAATGGATTAAATACGCCCATTTTGAGAAAATTGAACCGAAAAAGTTAAAATGCGGCGAATGGTCGTCAATTTTCTGAAAAATAGCAAAGTCCACTTCTGGACAATTAAAATAGTTAATCCGATCAGATGGATAGATCAAATTAAAAGCCTATCTTTTCGTTTTGCATGAAACTGCAATGTTGTTTCTGGAATTATAAAACATAACAAACATATTTTATCATTCTCTTTCCGTGATGAATGATTAAACTACCCATCGCTCTCCTCTATAATGAATATTAAATAAAATACATATCGGTTAATTGAGAAAAGCGGCTTTTGATATGAATCAAAATGGCATGGAGCGGATGATTATAACTGAAATATAAAATCATGAATTCATGTTCATTTTCCAATGAATGTACCTAGGAACGATTTTTTTTTGGTTGCAAGGCGGAAATCGCACAATGATCTAAGTTAAATTATGTGCGTATGATTATAACATCGAAAGCAGACCACCTGGATGTGAATGCAAAAAACGAACATACCACTAGCATCGAAACCACTGGGAGCCTATACCTACACCATCGGCATCATTAAATATGCGAGTGGAAGAGCAGTATGTGCATAATCCATAAGCAACACTTAAATTATACAAGACAAAACTAACATCCAGCGAATTCATCACATGTACTGAAGAGCATTATAGGTTTCAATAGCTTGCTATACAAATCAGTATCATCAAAGACTTACATCATATTTTTTCAGTATTCGGGGAACATTGAAGGTCGTCGAGAAGACCCATTAAGGCGCTACTGCATCAAAAACTGTCACAACAGAAGTGAATACATTTCAAAGCAACTTTTTAAATATTTTAAAATTAGCGGCAAAGTTTCTGATGTAATTTTTGACGATAAAAATAACGAATCTACGACAGAGATTCGCTGATCCATAATAAGTCCCTTTAAAAAATCTTAAGTGCCTCATATGCGAAATTCCCAACTTTCGCACTCTCTCCTTTTATTCTCAACGTAACAAAAAAAAAAACTTGACATTGACATACTTAAAACTCAGCACCAAATAAAACTATCTGACGTAACTGAAACCGAAATTGTTGTATTCAGACAGTAGTATAATTAACAAAAAAGGAACACAGAATTCATTTTCCATAAGTAAATCAAGCAAAAAACAATGATAACAAAACTTCATCAAAAAAGAAATTTATGGAAAAAAGTCTGGCAGATCTGCATCCCTTAGCCAAATAATTCACTAATCATAAAATGGAAACAACGAATGTAGGCATGAGAAAACAAGTACGAAAACTCACTAAAAGAAGAAGCACAACCTGCATACTTTGTAAAAAAATCGAGAGCTAAGCAAAATTAAAAATTACATAGCCATTTTGATTCGATTGCTTCAAATGAAACGTAAACTTTGCAAACACGTCTTACATAGTTAAGATATATTCTTGGTAAAAAATCTTACTGCTTTTACTGTTCTTTACAACTGAAAAAAAACAGAGCATTGAAAAAATTCGATGTAAAGAAGCGAGTTTTCATTCATCTGGTCGATAAACTTCCTGACAACTTCGTTACTTTCTTTTTTAAATCACCTGTAAAACAATAAATTTGATTTTAACTCCTTCGACAAATAAGCTATAAGACTCCGCACTGACATGTGAGGAACCTAAGCTGATTCGAAAAATTAACATAAAATTTCCAGATAAAAAGTGAAATTCCATCATCCATACGATACTTCCATTAAACACTTTAAAAAATTAGACCATAGCAAGCAAATATTTATGAAAGAAATACTAACAGCTTTGTTCATCAATCCACTGAAGAGCGTCCAACTGACGCCTGAGGATCTGCGCAATTTGTTCTGCCGTTTCAGCTTGATCATCCATATTATCACTAGTTCTTTGTAGGTCTTGAACCTGAAAATTAAATTTGCTTATTTAAGATTCCACATGTGCAACAAAAATCCCTAATCCAAAGAAGTTATTTAAATGCACCTGTTCAATAATGTCACTGATGTCATCATCTGCTTGCTTGAGCTGCGCATCAATTTGTAACTGTAACTGCAGCCTAAAATTCACCAAATCATTAAAAATAGCAACTACATTGCTATGTGTACACTGGACAAATGAAAACATAAAAAGTGCCACCAATTGGAATAGTAATCACCAATTTTATAACTATGTTATCCTCTGACAAAATCCAAGAAAAACTCAGGGGCTACAATTTTTAAATCACAGGGAGAAGATATTACTCCTAAAGAAAGGACGTTAAGATTGATGATTACAACGCATAGGCCAAAAAATAAACCTGATTAATCCTTAAAATTATAGCCAAAAGCCGACTTACATAGCCTGCCGTTGCATATCCGCATGAGTAGCTACACTCGGATCCGGCAGTCCTACTGGTGCCATTTCAGCCCAATGATCAAGACCCAAAGCTTTTTCCAGCTCAACAACTAAAGACTCCAGTTCAGTTTGCTGCTGAGAAATGAAGTCGACGGAGTGCAAAAACTGATCCTTCTCCTTTTCCAGTAGTTTGATCTCCTCGCTTACATTAAGAACCTAAAAAAATCATCCATAGCACAAATTTACCGAAATTTAAATTCCAAAAAGAAATGGAAAACTCAGGAAAAATGTAAAATTCAATTAAGTTCTGAGTACACAAAAACAAATAGATCGATATTATGAACCACACAGAAAAAGGTTAAAAGAAAAAAAAGCGAAACCTTTTGCTGATTTTCGCGCAAAACACGATCATATGCATTCAGTTCCAGAACTTGGGACATAAAAACACGTTGCTGTGCTTCGACATCAAGTGTTAAACGATTTATAAGTTGCTCCAGCTGTGCGAATGTGATCGGCTTATCAGATCTGTAGCAAAAAAAAAAGCGAAACCTTTTGCTTCGACATCAAGTGTTAAACGATTTATAAGTTGCTCCAGCTGTGCGAATGTGATCGGCTTATCAGATCTGTAGCAAAAAAAAAAGCGAAAACGAAAGCGTAAACCCGAGAACTGCATGCGCCTAGCAAACGAGCGAGGCAAAAGAGATCGACGAAAATAAGATCCACGGAACCAGCCAAAACTTTTCTGCCTACTGAGATGACAAAACTAGATCAGATATAAAAATCTTACAGATTAAATTACTGCTAACGGCATTTGCCAAACTTACTGAAAATGTTACCGGTTAGCAAAGATAATCATAAATTTCTTTCGCCTTCCAACTACTTTGCCCTTTTGCATCCATTGCCTATAGAACAAAACTCCAAAAGTGGAAAAATATGACTTACGCGATAGCGGTGGCAGCAGGAACAGCACCAGTTAAAGCACTTGATGTTATTGCTTGAGCTGCAGTTGTAACTAAATTAGAAGCAGATGGTGGTAAAGCAGCTGCAGTTGTTTTTGATAGAGATAGTAATGAAGAAAGAGCGGGACTCGTAGACGTCACCGTACTTGCGACAGCTGATGTAGTGGGCTTTGAAAACGACGTCATAATTGGCAACTGAGCAGAACTCACTGCCGCTGCTGTTGGTGTTGACTGCCCGCTGTAACAAGTAATTAGACCAACACATAACTGGATAGAGAAATCGAGAAAAACCAAATATATTTTAATTGTAAAAATAAATGAGCTTCATGGTACAAAAGTCTTTTTGCACAGCTTTACAAGTAAACTAAAAAAAAATTAATCTACGAAGCGTAGTCGTCAAGAACATGTTTGAAACCACGCTATTTCATAATATTCATGATTTGATTCCACGTCCAGCGCAGCTCTACTTTTCTAGCAGAAAAACATATACGAATTGCTTACAATGCAAATCCATCAGTAGCTGCACCGGTAACAGCGGCCGAAGTCTGCGGTGTTATTCCAAATAATGGCGCTGCAGAAGCAGTTGAAGTTAAGCTAAAAAGTAATAAGGTGGTAATCACGCATATGTAGTTCGAAAGAACAGAATTTCAGGAGAAAATAGAAAGAGATTTGGCCAAAAACAATGATTTGAGACAAAACACTTAAAAAAAGTTAGAAAAATGAACATGCAAACCATCATTTGCTTACATGAGATAAATACAATTAAGCTTGTGCTTTTAAAATCAAAATAAAATGAAAATTACAATATAAAGAAAAAATAATTTTGCAACATTGAACAGCTAGACTTTTATCAAGCTTATAGCTCAAACCAAAACTGTACTAATAAAGAGAACGACTAAAGATTACCTATATCAGTTCGACCATCATTTAAACCACGACTTTTAGCAGTACAACAGGACCTACTTGTTTAACTGATGAAGATCACAATAAGAAACCACTTCAAATACAGAACAACAGAAGTTCAAACTAAAGCAGATATTACGCCTATAAAAAATCACCTCGCTACTGATTGTGATGGCAGTACTGCATTCGATGTTGCAGGTGGTACTCCACTCGGCGTTGCCATGAGAGCTGAAAACTGAAATATCAAAGCTCTGAACACGCATAACATTCATATTATTAAACCAACAAATTTAAAGCAATCGCTAAAAGTTTAGCAACTGAAGTGAAAGAAGTGGTGGTTGTTAATGATCCGTTTTGCGCCTCTAAACACAAAATATTTGCCTAGGAAATTACGATGCAGTATGAAAGCAAATTCAAAATATAGAAATATTCAGCAATAAGAGCACGAAATCTGAAAAAAAGACGCAAAAATGCCAATACACAGCTATCGAAAATAAATTTTATGGCTAAAAAACAACAGATTTTAGAGGAAAAATTAGGGTAAAAGCATTACCTGTAGCACCAAATAAGGGTACTGCAGCACTGGTTGTAGATACTACTGCTGGAGTTAAAGTTGGAACTGACACATCTGAAACCAATCAAGTTTCGATATCACTGTACTTTTTACACTGCACAGCCCTTGTCTCATGCATGATCTAACAACAAGCACTTCATTAAGAACGCTTTCTTTTACAAACCAAATCACCAAAATTTATTTAATTTTAAAGGGTGAAAAATATAGATGAAAAAGAAAATGAAACACAGCAAATAGAAAATCAAATCTAAACAACTTTCTATTAAAATGGAATGCAAACTTTAGATACTTCGACCCGCAGTAGATGAAAATCAAACTGACCGCGTTAATGAACTATGAGTAGCAAGTTACATATATGAAATTATAACATTTGAAAATTAAAATTCGCAATCTGTCAACATAAGAAGTAACGGAAAATGTTCATTCATGCTTAAATCATAAAAATACGACACTACATACAATGGTGTAATCTATAACTGTGTCATTATTGAAAAAAATTGAATTTCGGAGTCTAAGTTAACTTTTCTACCTCTACTGTCTCTTATTTGTAATTACATAAAAATAAAAAAATGAATTACGTGAAAGCTAAGCCTATGGAAAAATACTAACGCAAAAATAACACATGATAATCGGTCATTTCAGAAAAAAAAATACGAATGGGGATTAACGAAGAACTAAAATTCGACAGCAATGCCTAAAAAAAACAAAATGGATAAGATGGAAATCGCTATAATTTTTTTAAAAGTTGCACTGCAAAGTTATTCAAACTTATTTCGATTAATTAATTCTACGATCCTGAGTTCGACTGATTTGTATCTGGTAATTAACATCTACATGACTTAGACACAAATTCCCAATAGATTTTTTTTAAAATATTAACATGGTGTTGAACATGCAAAATTATACCACTTAATCCAGACAATGAAGCTGTAGCTGTTGTTGAAGGTGTCGCGACTGGTTTAGTCCCGAACAATGTCCCAAATGAGAGAGCTGTCGCGGAAGCACTAGATCCAAACACAGCCGGTGCAGCGGTAGTTGTAGTTATTGACGACGCAGCAGGACAGAACAAAGATGGTGCTGTAGTCCCAATCGTTGAAGTCGCTGTGTTAAAACCAAAGGATAAAACAGGTGCCACGGCAGAAGCAGTGACCGTAGCAACATTCGGTGTAGCAGCGTTAGTTATTGTAGATGATCCATATTTCACTTAAATTATTGCATTTCAAATTAACTGTTACTAAAATTTATACTCAACATTAATTTTATTCATACTGAAATACCTACAAGTTTAATCACTAATTTAAAAAAACTGTCAAGTGAAATGAGTGAAATTATCGTATTCTAAGTGCTTGAACAAGTTTGTTTTGATTTCAGGGCATCAACGACTTTACAACGGCATAATAAATACACATAGTTGCAAACCCTCAAAATTCTAGATGATTCTGTTACACTTCTATTTCCGAACATTCTCGAAGTGCTGAACGAAAACATGTCTCGAAAGGTCGACCTAACAGATGGCATGCAAAATCACTGAGAATATCTTAGAAAAAATCGTTGAATAAAAATGTACTTAAAGCTATGAGGAACTTCAAAAAAGGCACCTGTATTAGAAGCAGTAAAGAGGAATCCAGTCGTAGGAGTAGAGGAGGTTGTTGTAGCAGCAAGCTGACCAAATAAACCACCGGGAGGTGATTTCTGAGCAAAAAGGCCAGTCTGCGAAGCACCAACAGCCGAAGCAGCGAGAGCAGATGCTTGCATTGTTGTGTGTCCTGGCAAAAAAATTTTTCGAAAAATCCAAAAATAATCTCTCGAAAAAATACTGGCGTACAGAAGTCGAAAGTAACATTTCGTACACATTGAAGTCAGGAATATGCTCGATCAAATTCTTATCACATTACAGTTTGCGGAAAAACGACAACCGTCCCTTCGTACATACAAATTGCTAACTACGTCATTTTTAAATAAGATGCGACGCTCTAACGAGCTGAACTTTACTTATTATAGGACTGAAATATGAAGTATAAATTAGAATCGGTTTTGATATATCTCAAAATACATGAAATCTAAAAAATTATGAATACAACAAAAAAAATACCAAACAAAGAGCCAGGTTGTTGGCTGTTCGAAGCTGAAGTGCCAAAGGAAAACGGAGCTGTGGTGGTTGTTGCGAATGATGTCGTTGTATCTGAAGACCCAAATCCGAAACCGGTATTTGTTGCTGAAAATAATCGTTGTAGTGGCACACATAATGATCAAATTGGGTCTAATAACCTAATACTGACAGTTAGAATTAAATCACAAAGAATATCAAAAGTGTCTGATTTCCTCGAATCAGCAACTACTGCATGAGTGTCGCAAAGGCGACACACCTTGGGAAAAATAATGTATTGGCTAAACCATTACTATTCTCTTATGATTACTGACTAAATCACCAAATAAGTTGCGAACATGTTCGCATGTTTATAAACCTTCTCAGGCTTGATGAAAGACTATATTAGCAACAGTAACTGTTGATTTTGCAGCTGCAAAGTCTAGAATAAAATCACAAAAATAAAGAGTAAATAATGCGTTGGTTACCAGTTGTTGCTGGTGCATTCCCAAATAACAGGCCTCCAGTGCTTGGTTGCGCATTTTTTGTGGTGACTGATGTCGTCGCTGGTGATGTTAAATTGGCGAACAATGACGACGGCTTTGTACCAGCACCTAAATGATTTAAAAAGCATAGCTTAATCAAATGGAAATGTGTAATAAATTAAAATAAACAAATGTACAATCAGCACCATAAAAACTGTTAAACCAAACAAAACTTCATTCAGTTCTAGTTATGCATGCGCGTGTAAAGAAACGAAAAACAACTACAGAGTATTTGATATCATAATTACTAAGAACGTCTAACGAGAATTAATATGAAAATAATTATGAAAATATCCTTTCAATAGTACACAGCGATACTCATAGCAAAGATACATGCTCTACAAAATTAGCAACTATCAAGTCCTACAATGCAACACGTTTTTTGAAGTTCAACTGTCGCAAGCTGCAAAAATGATCAAAGAAATGAACAAAAAAGTAAACTCGTAAATCATGAAATCGGAAATCAGCATTTACCGAACGATGATGAAAAGATTGATGCTGCAGCATTTGTAGTACTCGCTGTTGTCACTGTTGATGTTGTGATTATTGTTGTTGTTGTTGTTGGAAATGATGCCGTAGTCGTGGAAGTGCCAAACAAATTACTAGTAACCGGCTTAGCTGCAAACGTAACTCCACCAGCAGCTGTTGAAGATGAACTGGCTGGTGAAGTCAATGTGTTGCCAAACATGCTCCCTGCTCCTGGAAAAAACAGAAATCCGTAAGGTTAACCATGTTACGGCAACCATTACATGATATATATTTTAACTTGAGTAAAAGTGATGTCCGCATGCACATATGTCCGACAATAACTGTGGTACTAAGGATCAAAAACGTCAAAGAGTCCACTACACTCCCATGGAGATTTAAAGCTGATAAACTCAGAACGCAAGTAACTCAAGAGCTGAGCCGCTAGTTTCTTATCCACTTTAACCTCCAATGAGTAAGTTATCTAGATTAAATCCCATGAAAGCAAAAAGCAGAGAATTAGAAATAAAAGAACTAAGATCTTATGAGATAGGCTTAAACTATGAATTACAAGAACCTTTGGTGGTTGTGGATCCAAAACTAAATGCAGCAGTGCTACCGGTAGCTCCACCAAATGACATTGGTTTCGTGGCACCAAAGGAGAAACCGGAGGATTGTGTAGTAGTTGTGGCAGCAGAAGCTGTTGCACTTCCAAAAGAAAACAACGGTTTCGTTGTTCCTGCTGCTGTGCCATTTGCTGTAGTTGAAGCTGATCCAAAGATAAATCCTGTACCAGTCTCTTTCGAACCACCAAACATATTCTGTAGATTATGAACAATTTTGATGATTTTCAACTAAAAATTAAAAAAAAAAAATTTCATCAGCTCAGCAATTATTACGGATGATTGCCGCCGAGATAAATTTAACAAATTAAATCGGTATCGTGGCAGCACTGACACACTGCTCAAAACCAAGGCGAAGATTAAACAAATTTAAAGGACAGAAACATTCCTCGGAGGAACCGGAAAAGCCGTATCGCAACATTGCCAGATTTAAAATTCATTACTTAATACAGGTTTTCGTTGCAAGATAAGAGAACAGCAAGTTGCAAGAGAAGAGAACAGCAAAAGAGCATTTCCGTGGTACAATATATCCTCTTTCATTTTGGTGGTCTTCCTGGTATCTGTGCTTGTTTATTATTCGTTGAATTAAAATGCTACGAGCATGGGTTCTAGTCATTTAAACGTCAATAACTGAAATATAAGCTGTAGGGTTTCTAGGTGTGCTGATGATGTCCCTACACGAAATGTGGGACGACGAACTGTGTCGGGATGAAAACTTTGCTTGTTAAAGTTTTTCTTTGCTTGCACATTCATTCATGTTATTGTGATGCATTCTGTTGACCTCTCCATCTGTGGTGAATAATTAAGTAACAGGAGGTCATTGGTAATGAAAGATTGAATAGAACAGACGCGCAGTAGATGCAAGAGAGTAATATATCCAGCTCTCGCGTGCCAAAGCACAACATTGTCTCAGGCGTGCAAGTGTAAAGCTTAATAGGCAAAAGATTAGACGTATTATGTGATTTCTGAACAGGTCAATGGCATTACTACTTCTTCAGACACATTGTTATGCATTAGCAACTGATGGCTAAAAGTCTTCTGGATTATTGACAGTTCGTGTATGTTTTATTCCAAATACGACGACCAGATATTTCCCATGCATTACATCTTTGAACCATAAATAATAAAAATAACGGTCCTCATCAATATCCCATTGTCAAGCTTGGATCTACGAATTGCATGCAATTAATATAAGTGACGATGATATGACAGGTTTTGAATAACAAATTTTTTTACATTATACTTTTCACAACTCTGCATATTATTATTTTTTTAATTTATATTACTTTAAAGTTTAGAAGCACAGAAAGGGTTACTTACATAATATGTGTTCATTATGCATTATCAAATTTCATCTTTCCTACTTAAATCCCTGGAATTACTCAATCGGAATGAAGTATGCTACTTAAATGCTCCTTGTAATTCCTAAAGTTCTGTGAGCAAAACAACTGCAATATTTCTTTGTCAAATTGGTTTTTCTTTTCTACTCCGATTCAAATAATTTCAATTCATTCAAATTCCTGAGTCAATTATTCACCAATTTTTTTTTTTTTCATTCGATCGTCTATTAATAGGGAGTCAGTTGTCATCACTGGAAATCAATTCGCTCATTTGTGCACTTATGTTTCTTTGATCTATCTCTTTAGAGTATTTTTGCCACTGAAGTCATCCTTTGATTCTGCTTATTGTGATGGTGTTTGCGCAGGTATGTGTAAACTGCAATGGTTGCAGAAATAAATACAGGCATAAGTCTCATCATAAGAGTAAATCAGTGAGGTGTTTGTTAATTGCATCAATTAAGGTCAGTTTAATAAGTTGGTCTTGCTGTCAAAAATGGAGGACAATATGCAAAGGTAACCTTTTACAAGTATACGTTGATATGTGCATGTTAGTAGCAATTTTTATCCTTTAATTACTGATATTCTGCTCATCATAGCTACTGTTCATAGTAGGTTTTAGCTGGCTTGTAAACCTTTTAATACTTTTCAAGAAATTTTTGTTTGTTAACCTAAGATTTGGATTTTGGAAATTGACTTCCTCTATTGATAATAGTATTTTTGCAGAGAGATGAAAGGATTTGCAGATGGATTACTAATAGGATGTGAGTCAGGTGCAGGAAAATTGATATCACTAGATAATGCATTGAGGAGGCGGATTGGGATGAATGGCACTGAGTATATCCTTTAGATAATAAAGCTTTCTGTTCGAGTGTATCATTTCTGTTTGTTCGTAATTCATTTCGTTTGTCGCTTTGAAAAAGGAGAAACTGAAAAATCGAAACGACTGCATGATGATCCTATGGTGCTGAGATATCAATTATGTGAATTTGTACCGATCTCTTTCTGTTTCATCATTCAGTTCGCCTTATTGTACTTTCATCATCTCCTGATTTCTCTGATTCAGCCCAATCTCATCGTTCAACCCTAATCTACCATTATTCTCTGGATGACTTTAATCCCACAAGTTCGGAAAGCACAAGGCCATTTCATTATTGCTTGAAACAATCCGATTGATTTTGAAATTCGATTGCAATGGATAAGTTTGACGAATTTCGGTGGTCGACAGATCAAACGTTAGTCTTAGTATCTTTCTCCATCCATTTCAACATTCCACTCCGATTCACTCTTTTTTATTATCTCCTTTAATAAAATTTCCCTTTATGTTTTCTTCTTCTGCGCCTTGCATGCCGATGACATTCCAGCTCAAAAATAATTGCTGTTGAAATTCACCTAAAAATTTGGTGGATCCAATTTATGCAACTTAACTGTCCCTTGTTACTTTTTGTGACCTCTTTCTTCTTTCATGACAAATGAGTTGGTGAGAAGTGGACGGAATTGCAATGCTAGAAGGCTTGTTTTAATATCTTATTAGTGTTGTAATGTTCATCACAGTGTTATAATTAATTTTTATCAATGATTATTTATTACTATTTGCTTTTTGTTATTAATAATTAATTATTTTACTGTTATTATTGCCATTATTAAAATTATTGGTCGTTATTAATTGCTATTTGTATTGCTTTTATTATTTTCACTTTCATTTTTATAACCTGGTATTTTTGCTGTTATCATTATATTGTTTTTAAGCTTCATTCTATTAATAGTATCGCAATATTTTTCATCCTCGAATGACTATTATTGTAATAACTTCCTTCCTCGGACTGTTGATTTAGCTGATGAGCAAATATTGTATCTAATTTTGAAAGGAATATCTATTCTTTTTTGGAGTTGTGTTTTGAAAGAAAATTTCAATTGATGAAGATGGAATGGCTTCACTTCCTTTGCTCTCTGCCCAATCTCTGGGTGGGTTTTTGCGCTATTGACTTCACTTCTAAGCTATAGCAATCGCAATCGATGTCCAAGGCCTTTTAGATTTGGTGGGACCGATGAGAGAAGGGAACTGAATTATATCGACAAATGCTATGCATGCTTTTGAGGTGAGTACAGGATAATTGAAAGTGTATTCAAATTTCCACTTACACCGCATTCCACACTTCTAATTATAAGAAAAGTTTCTATTAATAGGATTTTTTTGTTAGCAAGTTTACATGTATTTTACAACAGCAATTTCTTTCTATTCCAACTCTTTTTCCTTTCTCGATCCATTCATGAATGCTTAATTCATTTCCGTTTTTTGAGCATATTTGAATTGAGGAAGCAGAAATGTTGAACTATGCAATTTAACATCTTCAAATGAGAGCAGCATCCGGCTAAATGAGTGATTTCCACAATGAAAGTGTGTCTCTCAACTTCTTTGTTTATTCCCTTCCATCTCTTCCATCATCTTCCAATCTTTTTCATCCCTACACAGAAGTTCACATCCTCATTTTTTAGGAACTAGTTAAACAATTGGTTTTCCCATGAATTATGATGTCTTCCCTTTTTCTTTTTTTCATTTTTGTTTGATTTGTTATTTTCGCTTGCTTCAAAAACATTCGGAAAACCGTACTTTGTTTAGAAACGACGTGATCACTTCATCTCCACTTTAGGAAGCATACAGGAAATTATCATCGAAGTACGAAGCAATAGCTGCCATCAACGTTGAGAATGCCTTTATTTATGAGGTAGGCTTTTTTGCTCTTTCAACGTCTTTCCTTCTCCTTATGTCCCATCGCATCATGTATAATCGTCTCGCTTTGCGTTTTTCTCAGATTATTGTTCCCCTATTTTCCAGGAAATTTTGAAAAGAAAGCTAATTCTATGAGTTTGTCTAGCATCATTCCACTTCATTCTTTTGATTGATATCGACATTGGTAATATAGCCACTTGAGGGACAATGAAATAGTGCTACTCTTTTTATCTAAGTAACACTGTTTTCATAAATGGTTACATAGTCTTATAAAACTTTTTATTTCGGGCACAACTTGGTCTCGTGTATTCTGATACAAATTTTAGTTAAGTTGTTTGATAATTTTCTTATCTATCTTTTCACGAAAACAGAGAAGGTAGCAAGAAATAACCGAACGGTTCAATTCTTTAATACCTTCAAAGTTATTGCTTTCTCTCTTCGAACCTGTTCTTCGATATTGCCAGGTTTTTTCCCCACGCAGCTAAATTTTTGTGATCATTTATGGGTGAACGAGGGATTGGAAATTTTATTGTACTTTCTCCTTTTCTTTGTTTTGACTTTAATTACCAAGTGAAATTTTTCACTTGGCATTTTGAGATAATACTACTGTGCTTCTTAATTAATTATTGAATGATACAAAAAACGATTAATGTTGTGCTGGTTTTTTTATGCAGAGCTTTTTCATCAGACATTCTGCCTATTAATGGTTTTTATTATATTTCTTAAGTTTGTTTACTGAAGTTAAGTTTGCTGAAGCATATTTGAGTTTTATTACATTGATTTCACTATTAGACTGTTTGTTTCTGATATGTCATAAGAAAACAATCTGAAATTCGTGAAAACTGTCTCTTTTCTCTGTTTCTTTCTCTCTCTCTCTATATATATATTTTTTATAATTATAGCATCTGTAATGAATGAAAAAAAGTTGAAATGCAACGGTTAAGTCGAAATCCTTTTCCCTTGCCTGTGATGAAGGCATTCTCACACATATAAGTAATTTACATTCTGTTTACATTTAAGCTGACATGCTTCTGAGGTTTGGTTGCTCTTTGATAAAAGGGGCGAATTTTAGATCAAGAAGTACTATGGGTTGTATTCGCGAACGGCAAATTTCAATGGATTCTGTGAGTTCAAGAGGTGCTCCGCATATTGATGATGCTGTTTTTGATCTCTACAAAAATCCGGAATCTGAAACGTTATCATCATCTGGTTTACTAAAGGTTCCTGTTCTTCGTCAACAAGATCTTTATTTTTTCGTGTTTTATCATCGTCGCATGTATTATCAATTGATTGCAGTTATCCAATAGGGCTGAGTCTAATATTACAATGGTTTAAAATTCTAATCTGGTCACATGTGCTATCGGAAAAAAGGATAGCGAAGGAAACTTTCACGATTCATATGGAAAGTTTCCATTGAACGATTATTTTGAAAAGTTGAAATTTCAAGCAGTCCTTGTGCCAATGAAATGATAATTTAATCAGTTGGAGATAGCAAATATTTGAGGATTTTTTTCATGAGATCATTTTCAGTTGCTTTACGAAACCGGAATTAGACGTGATGACCCACGTTTAGCCAACTTTATGCATGCTATACGACACGACGAACGAAAGCAGTCAGTCTCGGATTTGACCTCCACTGAAGTGATTAACGAAAATTTGGATCGAGAAACTTTCAAAAGGTTTGAAGTTTAAAAATTTGACGTCTACATTATCAGCAAAGTTAACCTCAAGCTTTTGTTTTCAGATACGTTGCTGATGCAATTGGAATCATTGCCAAAGCATTGAAAAAACAGCTCGTAATTCCAGATTGGCCGGCTTTCATAGCAGTTATTGGTGACATTTTCGAATCATGTCGTGATTTCACTGATGGAAATGTAAGCTTTGCTCTTAATTTTATTTTTCTGTTCTCTACTTTTGCTCTTTCTCATTTCTGCAATCTTAGGGTTAACATCACACGGTCTTCTTCCCAATTATAGTTATCCAAACTTCTCAGTTTTATTTCCGTTTTATCAAGTCTTGCGTATGGTTCTGATTGTGCAAAGTTATTTTTTTGCGCATTTTTTACGCCTAAAACAGCTATTAGTGCCAATTGTTGCATTATTTCATTTTATTTACTTTTGTTGAGCATCGATTCCGAAAATATCGATTTTGAATCAATTGGTTTCTCATTAAAGCAAAGAAAACGAAAAGAGTAAAATTCCATTCACTCTATCAATTTTGAAATCATTAAAACTATTTCATTGATTATTATCCAACTGATTATCCAACTGAGTTTTATCGAAGAAATTCTTGATCATTTATTATTTGGATTTTTTAAAAACCTTGTCATTTATTTGACCCTTACTCTTGACTCAATGATTTACTGCATTTTTTTTCATTGGTAGACTAACTTTAATTCTTTATTCCTAATTTAATCGGTCGGTTCATTCATCGAACATGCGGCAAAGTGATGTCCAGTTTGATGTTTCACCTAGTGAATATTCCCAGGTAGCAACGTACATTCCACAGCTGGCAAGATCAGATCCAAAAACTTGGGCTATTGCGGTTTGTACCGTTGATGGGCAACGTCGATCGTGGGGTGCTGCGCAAGTACCATTCTGCTTGCAGAGTGTTTCTAAGCCCTTTACTTATGCTATTGCTATGGATGAACTTGGAGCAGAAGAGGTATATCTAATTTTTTTTTAACTCCGTGAGACTTCTTGGGATGTAAATTTTGATTGAAAGCATCAAATTATATACTGCTATTCTCAGGTTCCTTCCACATCTCGAACTACAAAAACAAAATGAAAGGGAAGATGATCGTTAATTTATTTAAAATTTGAAAAATTTTTTAAGGTACATAAATATATAGGGCAGGAGCCATCAGGCCGATTATTCAATGAAATTTGCTTGGATCATAATCGTAAGTGGTTCTTGTAAATCGGAATCTTAACAGAAGGCGATCAGAATTTAGTGTGAAAACAAAAATTAATGGCACATTACAATTTTGATATTTTTTGTTTTTTGAGTGAAATATTTGTGTCTGCATGTCGGAGATTGTTGAGCCAAGGTATTTGAAACTGTTGCAACTCATTCTTCTTGCGACTATCGTTGCCCGACCGACCCGTCCAAAGGTCTGTCGTCGGGGATAACATATTTGGGGATTGAACCCTTGTATGTTTATCTTATCAATCTCTCGACATGCAGATTACCCATTGCGCTATGGGTAACCTTTCTAATCCACTGTTTATGTACACCTTAATCTGTTGTCTTTGGCCAATCAGATCGCGGCACATTTTTGATCAGGGTGAAAGTATATCATAAAGTCGACATTATGGCGCCTGGTATCCTTGCCAATATGAGCTTCGCTATTTAGCAACAAATGTATGAAAAGAAAGTTTAAAAATTCATTGCTTCAATCAAACCCATTTCTGATATTATGTGATTGTTTGCAGCGTAGCAATTAAATTAATTCGAATTGATTTACTTTTTATGATATAGAATTTTCATAATAAATAATGGCTAATTTTATAAACTAAAATTATTGCTCTCAATGATAATTAAATCATTAAATACATTTTTAGCTAGTTGAAAAGCATTCATCAGACCGAACTACCACTTCAGCGATCGAAAAAGGATTGCAGAAAGGCAAGAAATCATCATCGGAGGATGTTTGCGAGCAGCTGAAAATCGACCAGCAAGGTCGCGAGAAAGGAATCAAAATGTTCTTGGAGAACAGCAAAGCTCTGGTACATATCAGTTTGTTCCTCGATGACTTGATCGACGTGGTTCGCGAAGGCAAAGAATCTTTCCTGACACTCTTCGCCCTACCTATGCAATTTTATGCAACCTGTTGGGCCTAACTGAGATCGGTGAAATCTTCGGGAGATTTGCCATTTCCTCCTTCTTCAATACCATAAAGCAAGCAGAGCCTAACTAATCCTTTAATATCATTCAAATTTCCAATTTTTTACAATATTCGAAATTTGATTTTACTTCTTCCGGTTAAATGTAACAAACTAGCCATCTGGAAAGTACTTTTTACTGCTTTAAACTGTGCCTCTTTCTTTCTTCAGCTTCAAATGTTCGTATTGATATTTGAAATTGAATATACCCATAATTGGAATATTTGTGAAGCATATTTGCAGGAAAATTGATCCTTATTTAATTGACTGTAATTTTGAATGAAATTTGATGAAATTCGTCTGGTTGGTTGGTGCTGGTACTGTTGCTTTGACATTCAGCTTAGCCACTAACTCGCCCTCTTCAATTTTTCTTTTTCTTTTTTCTGATGAATCAAATATTTAACTCATCCATTACTGAAGTTGAATAAATCTTCGACTGATTCTCAACAAATGTAGAAAAAACAATGATTTTAGTTTTCTTGTGTGCTCAAAAAAGTTTTAATATAATTCTTAAAAACAATTTAATCAAGTTAATCTTTGATGGAAT
>JABVXS010001141.1:0-18000 GCA_013365335.1 Madathamugadia hiepei | reverse complement strand
ACAATGTTTTTTCTTCCACGTTTCGTGACAATCGCATTCATGAGCTATTCTCATCCGATCAGATCTATCGAGATCAGGTTTAAATAAAAGTGATAGTTTCCAACTGTATAATGGACAAGTTTTATTAAAATATTCATGTTCTCTTTTTTATTTTTTTCAACAGTGAGTCTTCGCCCGTTTCAATAATTATCAGTTAATTATTGTTAAATGGAATAATTCTTTGATTCACGTTTCGCGACAAATGGGTTGACCCGTTTGGACGACGAATTGAATCACGCGAAGGGACTGTCATTGATTGTACTCCACATTTTCCTGCACTCATTGAAGTTGAAAATTATATATTAACTTCTTCTCTATAATTGCATAATTCCATTTTTGGTGTGATATTTTGAAGTCATAGAAGCAAATTAAAAAGGAATATTCGTGCGAAAGATATGAATGAGCAAGTTGATCAAAATTTGATCTGAAATTGGAATTCTGATCTTCTGGTTCTCAACCTGTCGGCCAAGGCGGGTGCTGTAATTTCTTCATTCGTAGTGGAATCACGGGAACATCTCTTCTTCTTCTTCTTCTTAGCGTTTGTCCCACGTGGTTCTAGGGTCCGCTACTGGGGATCGTCTTCTCCACGTCACGATTTTGTGCGTCATCCATAAGCCAGAAACTCTTGCTCATGATTTGCATTTACCAGGTCTTCTCCATGCGTGTCATCTATGAAGAACGTCCTAGCATTCATGCGACTGCGACTATATCTGCCCGACCGACCCGTCGCAAATGTCTGTCGTCTGGAAACCGACCGCTTACCATTGAGACAAATTAGGAATGCCTGTGATTATCAAGGCAAATTAGTGGGATCACGGAAACCAAACTTAGTTATTTCGAAAATTCAAAAATTTTAACGTACTAATTAAACTTGTAATGTTGTAGCTCTCGTGCTTATTGGGAGCAACTGATTTAGTTTATAATTAATGTTTCTCCACTTTCCTGTTTTCGCTTCCTAATTTTGAGCAGTCCATGAAGCTATTCCTCATAAAACCTTTTTATTAGTGGTAGCTCTGTGTGAATTTCAATTAATCGAAATAGTTTTTGCGAACTTTGATTTGCTTTTTTGTTTATAGCGTTAAAGCTAGCTGATGTTTTGTTCGATCATAGTTTCTGGAGTAGAGCAGAGAAGTTATGGTGGTAAATGAAAGGCTTTCATTCCCAAATAGCTCATGTTTTTACTGTGCTCTAAACTCATGAAAGGTTCTTTTCTTCATTCGTTCATGATCATATCAAGAGAAATTTTCTTGATAAAGTTTCCAAATATGGTACTAATTTAATTAAACCTTGATCACCTTCCAGTCAGCAAATAATATTTTCAAAAACTTATTTTTTCAAGGAAATGACTTAAGCCTTAAAGTTTAGAAAAATTACTTCCGATCCATTATTTGTTGTGATTTGCAACTTGCCAAATGAATTTTCACAATTTATATCATTCCCAGTTAAAGTGTCCTTTTTCACTCGATTTCGGATCGATCAATTTCTCCGCCCCACAGAGCAGGAATGAATGAATTTTATCTCCCGAATCCTTTCTATCCACTTTTCTAGCATTCGCTTTGTCATTTCTACTCTTCTTCCTACATTATTTCTTACAATTTTCGTTAATCTTCGGATATAAAAAGAAATCAAACAGCTCTCGAGAGCTCAAATCCCATTCAAGTTTATTCGTTATTTTCATTTTGCAGCCGAATAACCGTTCAAAAAACCGGCAGTACATCGGTACGATGAAGTTAAAATTTTTTTTCACTGAATTCTAGTCGCGAAAAAAGTTGAGTTACGGTGCCTGGAAACTTTGCTTTTGTAGTAAAGAAATCTCGAAGCTAACCCCACAAGCAAGCACAATTTAATTTGCAGGCAGCACTGCAAAAACTGTTCAAGATGAAGAAGATCCACTGCCTACATAGTTTTACTAACTTTCATACTCAGACCATAAATAAGACAAAAAAATTAAGAAAGAATGGGCCAAAAATTCAGTGGGAAAAGTATCGTTTTTTTTAGTTTTCTCGTTGCGATCTTTGGGATTCATTTGATTGTTTCATATGTGTGGAAGAAGGAGTTTAATTACGAAGTAAAAGTTAGACGTGAGAATTAACAAATTCGGAGATTGAAGTGATTACCATATTTCCTAACCCGAATTGTTATTATCACTTCAACACAATCAGTACAACAAAATAAAATCATTGAATGGTTTTCTTGTAACTCCCAAATTTGTTCGAAAGTAATTAATATATTCATCCATGATGATTTTAATTCAAAAGTAATTAGTATATTCATAGATTGCCCTAAATTTTTCTCATAGTTCAATATCTATTTTGAGTTACTTTTGATCTAATTATAGTGAAAAAATCAAGTTGCATATTAGCTTTTGTGAGGATGGTATAATAATAGGCAAGTTTGAGTTTTCCAGCAAAAAATCATTCGTGATCTTTTACTTAATGCTATCGAACTTTTCCTCAAAAGGTTCGAATTGCCAAAAAAGAAAAAAAAAGTGAAGACAATAGCCGTTCATTACTGTGCTAACCTTCCCACTTTCTGCTCATCACGCTCAACAGCATTGCGGCAGAAACTACTGGTGAAAGTGATGTTTTGTTAGTACCATAAAAGTCGAGCACCAATTCATTAGACGGAAGCCGACAACTCGAACTTTTAAAAATTTTCAAATTGGAAAAATCATATGAAATAGATTTGATTCTTTATGAGCATTTGATGCGTTAGGCTTATTCCCACTCTCTTCATTTTTCCATAACTGAAAGGTCCTGATAAAACATCACTTTCCCACGAATTTAAAAATATTAACTTTGAATCAATCAAATTAATGAAGGTATTCATTACCCCTTTTCACATCCTGTATTAACTATGATTTTTTCAAAAAAATGAAATCCCATATTCTATTCAAATTTTTCATTAAAATTTTTTTTGGGATTAGAAGAAGCACAGCAGACTGATTAAATCTTTTGCCTTGTAGCCAATTCGAATGCATACATTGTCACACTCGAAGATTTCCTTTTTCTGCAATCTAAAAAGCAATGGATTCTGTATGAGTTCACGGAACATTTTGCCGTGATCTCCGAGAGAGAAGCAACAAATCGCTGGGACATTGAGTGTGCTTTTGTCAACAAAATCGTTTTTTTCCGCTCTGTTAGCAGTCCAGAAATGCTTAAACCGGAAACGGCAAAACAAGGGCTGTTTACCTCCAACAATCCATTCCGATCACTCCAAATGCCTCAAACTCTATATCAATCAATTTGGATGCCTCAAAAAGCTATTGCTATCCCTTATTCAAATATGAATTCAATGAATTTCAACATCGGATACTACTTCAAGAAGGAACAAAGAACATTCTAATATGTGCCACAAACGTATGAAGCACTATGCATGCTTAAATAGGCGTTGGGAGATTTTTAATAACTTGTCACTGGATAAAGCCTCTCATTTCTATTGGATGAACCTCTTATCATACTTTTTACATAATGGAAGAACGATTAACAGACTGCTTTTTGACATGTGCTGTCGAGAAGCAGTAGATTATTTGCTTACCGAAAATCAAGCTATGTTAGACTTGGAAAAGTTCATTGATCGATTTTGCTATGATTTAGTTAAGCAGGCTAGTGGATTAAAATACTTAAGTATTATAACGATTTCCTAGATATTCACATTTTTGGTCGCCATATCGGTTACAGAACAATGTTTTGTCCAAGTTGAATTACCACTGAAGTAATGAGGCATAGCTACAACAATGTTCTGATGGCTTTGCCCAATGGTTCTTGCATGTTTGTTTATCCACCGTTAACGTCACCTAAAATTTATGCTTCAGTTTGAAAGCGATTTGATATTGGTCTCTAAGAGTGGCAGAAGAGACATGGAAGTTGGGAAACGGTAACGAAAGAGCTTAAAGCCTACAAATAATGAAATAGGAGGATTGCTTGCAGATTTAAAATATTATTTCTTCATGTCGTCAGGTTATTGACACACAATTCAACAAATAACGAAGTGAATTATAAGGCTTACTGCCCGCACCGCACTTCCCGTCGCTTCATCACAAAATTGATTTCAGAACGAAAATTTACAACCAACATCCCAGCTTAAGCATTAATGAAAAATTTGTTTGTGTACCTATTGAATCATGTCAACAACTTCTTCTGATTCTTTAACTCTCTAAAAGCAATTAAAGGAAGAAACAGATAGCTCATTGATTTCAATGCGAAATTTTTTAGCATTTCGAAATAAATCAGGCTTCACATTTTCAGCGATGCTTCTGATTTAAGATTGACTTGGACAGATTGATCAGTTTATGAATGTTAGTTAATTTGTTGATTCTTAGGTTTGTGAAAAAGATTCCGTAAATCGTTCAAAGGCGGTGTACAAAAATAGATATGTTCTTTATCTGTTAAGAGTTGTCGAATACTTGATGAGGGATATCTGGATACAGATATTAATATTGTCTATCTTCCAGTAGACAGTGTGACTTTTCCGCAGTGTAACGCACGTAAGCAATATGTATACAGATATTGCTGTGTAACGCGCGTAAGTGAAAACTGTTGTAGAGAACCTCCAACTTGAGTAATTAAACCTTAATTAAGAAAACAAATACTTACAATGAACGTAATAAAAGATACGTTAAGAGACATAGTAAAAAAAAAGCAATTATAAGAGAACCAAATCCCAACGCCACCGATTAGAGTTCAAACAATGTAAATGAATGGTTGAGTAGGGAAGTGGGGTATTTAGATACCAAAAGTGGGTGAACATTTTGTGTGGAAGAGGGTGAATAGCTTATGAGTTGCACAATGTAACTGACTGATAGATGAGTTGCCTTCAGTCGGCTTTTGGTTAGGTCAAAAATTAGTTTTTTACCACATTGAGGCAGGCAAAGATTGTCGGCAAGCTAACATGGTAAAAAACTCATATGGATGGATAAGGATATCCATCGCCAGAAAGCTTGTTCAAAAGGGGTGATGAGGTGGGAGGACCAAAGGTCAAATTGTCTCTGGGTATGGTGAGGTAAGATGTACGATACAGTTTTACATACTGAAAGATTTACGCCAGCTACCGAATAGCTTCACATATGATGAAATAATGTGGTTAATCGGTTCCATCCTCTGAGACAGGATAGCAAGGGTCACACGGTGGTGCTAGCTTCGCCATTTTGGCGACAATATCCTTTCCTTCTTGAGCAATACACGAAACTATGTCGTTAGATTTGACTGCTTTCGAAAGAACAAATGTTTTGATGATTTGTATGGCATCAGTTGCTTATGATGAACAAAAGAACATTGTAATTAAATCAGAAATGATTTTTGCGGCAATGAAATGTTGCTTTGTTCGGAGGCTATGCCAAAAATTTTAACCGTAATAGAGGTGCCGGATCCGGTGATACTTCGCTTTATTTATTTCCGTTCGGAAAATGATACCCTATTAGCACTCTTATTTCATTATTGTTTAAATGATTTGATACCATTTCAGGTATTTTACTCTATCGTTTGCATTTTGAAAACGACTTAATGCCAAAAGCATTGTTCTAAATTGTCTTAAGAGTCCAGCGAGGAATTTCGTTAAAAACTTTTTTATTGTTGTTGCTACTTTATCTGTTGTTGCAGGCGATGTGTTACTTAGCTGATTACTTGTACTTTCGACATTGTCGAATCTATTATTGATATGGCAAGTGAAATATGCATGCTTCCATAAATTAAATTGGTGCCTAATAAATTTTCAATTATTTAATGTTTGCGACATTTCCGATTACCATAACCCAAGCTTCAAGTAGTGGGAATCTACAAAGACCAATCAAATCAAGTCGACTCACAACTCATGTAATAGTACGGGAGAGACTTCTGCTTCGGCTACGATCAAGCAGTTCATGTCAAACAACAGAAGGTCAAGATAATTGAACGAAACGTGTTAGAAATACGAACATAGTACATGAAATGATGACAAATCCAAACAAATAAGTCAGCCGAGGTGTAGATATACAATCGTTGGAAATAAGGAGTACAATCGGAAGTGATTTTTATATTGAAGATGGGAAGAAAAAAAGGAAATTAGATGGAAATTAGGATGTCAGTTTTACATAGCTAACAGATTTTACAAGCTAGCGAATAGCTTCACATAGCTGTGATCTCACGACATTGGGGGCAATAGCTTCGACATTGTGGTGCTAGCTTCGCCATTTTGGCGACAGCACTTTCAATTATTTTACCCTGCTGTTTCCTTTTATTAAATTAATTAGTGTATTTTATTTTAAAAAAAAATTCGAAATTAAAATCATTATTCTGAAAAGACTTTTATTGTTATACGTGTTCATGGACTATTGCCAGAAAAATTCCATTTTAAACAAGCACCCCAATTTTTGGTTCTTTGTTCTTGCATTTGTACTACTCTGCTGCTAGCAAATTTGCTACTACGTATTATTGCTCATTTGTGCTACTCTTCTTTACTGTAAGTTCAAATCTTATACAGATTGTACATTCAGGATGAAAGCTTGAAAAAATGAAACTTCAAAGTAACCATCAAAATAAATCTGCAAACTTGAGTTGAGAAGCATGCATAGATGATCTCACATGAGAGATCGGAAAAACTATGATAAAAACAAAAGACAACAAACTACCCCATACTATTTCACAAATTAAATTAATTATTGGCACAACCGGGTGACATCAAAATATTCGTAATTAATGCTGAATTTTCGTGCATACCACACCTCAAGAATTTCCCTTTAACTGCTTTTTTTGGTGTATAAATTGATTTGTGTATTCATGTAATATATAATACTTCGTCTTTCATCCATTAATATGGCATAAAGTTTACATCTCTTTGAAAAGAAATTTATTCAAAAATTTTTACCAAATGTTGACAATTGTGGAAAATGTGCTTGCAAATATACCTTTTTTTTTTTTTTTTTGTTGGAATTTTTCATTGTGCTCATTTTTATTTCTTGTTTGTTTCATCTTTTTTTTTAAATTTCTTCTGAATCACTCTTATTTGCTCTATTATTATCGATAGCCTCTGATTGTTTTTCACGTTCGTTTTCGTTCCCCACGTTTGTTATGTTTTCATTTTTTTTTGCACGTATTTGGTTTTTTTTTCGTTACCAATATATTACCTTCGTTCTCCATCAAAACGTTTGCCGATTCGTTCGTTTCACATTTGCTTGAATCGGTAGCATTGATCGTTTCCTTCGAGTTGATCACATTTGAACTTGCGACATTGTTTTTCCCCTCTGATATGATATCATTTTGTGTTGCAATATCCTCTGCTGAAGAAATACATGATGAACTTTCGTTTGCTTCCGAACTTTCGCTTTCCTTTGATTGTGATGTGGAATTTTCAGCTGTTCCATGATTTAGTCGGTGTTTCCGATTAAAATTTTGCTTGGATTTCTGAAATATCAATGAAAATTTGCTGCATACATTTGAAGCGCATTATATTCTAGTAAGTTTAGCATTTTAATTTTAATAAAATAATAAAATTTTTTAACAAACTAAAATTTGAACAACCATTTAACAAAAAAAAAAACAAAAAATGCTTACATATTTGCGATTCCGCTTTGAATTCAGCATTTTTGTGATTTCAGCTGCGACATATTCCAGAATTGATTCACTCAAAACTGCCATTCTATATTCATAAAGATATTACAAGAAATAAAAATAAAAAATGAAATGTAAAGCCAAAGTTCAAATTTTCAAACGTTTTCATTTATCGTTGCTACTAAAAAAACTTGGAAAAAAAGCCATTCATTAATTTAATTTAATTTAATTTTTTTTGTTTTTAAATGACTACTATCCTTAATGGGTGAAATAAATAATTGGGCGGACAAATGGGTATTAATTATTGGATCAGTAATATATGTCATGAAAAACGAAAATGCTATTAATCAATCATTTAATTGCAAAATCTTTTTTTTTTGACAAAAAATTCTAAATCCGCAATAAACCCTTTGTTTGCCAGTGCTTAATGTCTTTGTTAATTGCAAAATAAAAAAAATTTTAATTCCTTGTCAATTGCGAAATGTAATCCTTTGTCAATCACAAAATATAATGTCTTGCAAATTGCAAAAAAAAAAAATGTAATCTTTGTTTGAAAATTTTAAATCCTTTCTTTCGTAACTATCAGGGGCAAAGATGTGGAGATACAGTGATGCAGAACTATTCTGTATATAATATCTCTTCTCTCTTCTTCTTAGCATGTCCCACGTGGTTGTAGGGCGTCGTCTCCACACATCACAGTTCTGCGCTTCGTCCAAAGCCAGAAATCCTTGCTTATGATTCGCATATACCAGGTATTGTCCATGCGCGTCTTCGTTGGAGTACACCCCAACATTCATGCGAGTACTAGATTTACCCGACCGACTCATCGCTAAGGTCTGTCATCGGGAACCGACCGCTCACGATCGATGCAAATGTTAATTACCATTCTGTATATAATATAAGCCAAGCATTTATTTCCAAAGGATTATTCTGCAATTGACCGTCTCAACCGTCTCATTTCGATCCCACGTCTACTTTTTTTTCAAAATTTCCATCACTATTTATCCTGCTCTGCCTTCTACAAATTATTTCCGCGCTTTATTATTAAATTTGCGGGTAGTAAAATATTCCATTCACGCATGATACAATGAAAATAATAATAATAAAAAAATAATGACAGCACTTCTAACGATAATTAATGATAATGATAATGCTGACTTATTAATGAAAGAAAAATAATGCAACAAAAATACAGCAACAAAAAAAAATTAAATTAAATTAAAAATAAAAGTAATAATAATAATAATTTAGCTATTATTTACAATGAAACAATTATCAAAATATCCTTACTCATAATCGTGTTTTTGTTTTTGTTCCAAATCTTTGTCAATTACAATTAAATAAGGTGATGGCATATTTTCAGGATTTTTTTTCTACAACATCATAATTGCATTATTAAAATTAAATAAATAACAAATTTAAGCAATTTTTTTTAAAGATTTCAAATAGTTTGATTTAAAACAGCAAAATTTCATTCATTTACTTCTACCTTCTCTTTTTTTTTTTTTTTGAATTTAGAACGATTAAATTTGATAAAAACATTTGTTGAAAGTTTTTTAAAAAAAGTATGATTTTTTTTTTGCATAGTTTTTATCGAAAATTTTCAATATATTGCAAAATATTTCATTCAAAAAAAAAAAAAATTCCATCTATTTTGTTGTAAAATCGAACAATTTAAATTAATTGCATTCTTTTTTTTTTCAGTTTTTTCAGTGTGAGAAATTTTAAATCATTTATTGTTCATAACGTGACAAAATGGATTTTTGGATTGAAAAAATTGAATGTTTTAATTTTTATGAAAAAAGGAAAAGAAAAAATAAATAAATACAAACCATAGGTTTTATTACCGTTTCATTAGTTTCTTTTTCGTTATCTACACATGCTTTTGCTCGTTGAAATAACATTTCCACCATACAATCATCCTTTTCCTCCTGAATTTCAGCTGCTTCCTCCGTTAATATTCTAACATTTTTCAATTTTCCAATGGTTAAATCGCTCGTTTCCGGTGGTGCATAAGATTGTTGAAGTTTTTTAAGCTTTTTTACAACATATTTGAAATCACATCGTTTTTCAACATTTAATTTCCAGCATTTATTAACCAATTTAATTATTTCTTTAGGCATCCTATCTGCAATCAATTTATTTTTTATTACAAAATTAAATAAACAAAAAATTACAAAAAAAATAAAAAATTGAAATACAAGTATTTTATAAATAGCAATAAAGTTTAAAAAACAAAAAAAATCGTTTTTTTTAATTTTTCTAATTATACTACCTGGCATTTCAGGCATAGTACCACGTCGAATATTTGTTGCACATTGTCGTACATCCAAATCCGGCCATGGCTTGATACCATTGTTAAAAATTTCATAAAATAATACACCGAATGACCAAATATCACTTTTATGACTGTAACGTGGATGTCGTTGAATTGTTTCTGGTGCCATCCATCGTATGGGAAGCTTGAAAAAAATCATGTTGAAATTGCTAAAGATCACTTTTAGGACAAGACGTTTGCTAATTAATTTTTTCCCTTCTATCTCTCTCCCAAAGCAATGATTGTTAACCATTCTTTTGTTAACATATGCCTTTTGCTAATTAACATTAATGAATTCTCTAACCATTGAAATAAAAATTGATTAAAATAGAATTTAAACGATGAAATCAAATATTCTTTTACCTTCTCCTTCCTTATAGAAGGTGCTTGATCTTTGGCCGATAAACTGAGGCCAAAATCAGAAATTTTAATTATTCCATATTTACATATCAAACAATTTCGTGTAGCCAAATCACGATGTATCATTTCTCTAGAATTTTTTTCAAAAATTTGCCAATTTCAACTCACTACAATCACTGTTAATTTTGCCAGTGATAAAAAGCTTATCAATGAGATAATTTATTTAATCAAAAATTTCATTTCAATTATTTCCTAATAGCCTTTTCTTTGTAAACTATATGAAGGAATAAAGAAAAAAAAAAAGTCTGAATGGTTAATTTTTTTTTTCTTTCTTCCTTTCGATTAGTCCTTTTCAATCAATTAATTGAATGAAATAATCGTTTAAATTAAATTAACAAACTTTTCTTGCAAATAGCACATCCCTTTTGCTGTTTCTAAGCCATATAAAATTCGTTCACCAACTGCTATTTTTGATGCCCATTGTTGTAAATGATTCTCTAATGATCCACCTGTACATCGCTCCATAATAATACATATTGATGGCTCATCGTAGCACATTCCATAAAACTTTAATATTAAAACATAGCAAAAAAATTAAAAAATAAAATAAAAAATTGATTAAAAAAAAAGAAGAAGAAAAGGATGAAAAAATAATACAAGAAAGTGAGAAAGGGAAAGACGAAAAGAATATGTTGAATTTGGAAATGAAATAATGAAGGATGAAAAAATGTCAAAATCAACAATGTAGTAGAAATTATTAATTTCGGAAATTTCAAATTAATATGAAAATTTTGAAATTTTTCAATGATTTCATCGCAGTAATTTCTTTTTTTTTTTTTTTAAATTCGAACATTACTTTATAATAGAAAAATATTTTTGACAAAAAAAAAAACAAAATGATTGATGTATCTTTTAATCATTTGTCGTACAGAAATCAATTTTTTTAAACCCTTTTTTTTCTCTCCTTTTCTTTTCCTCTCTCTTTCTCTATTTATTTATTTTTTCCTTACAGTTTGTCCCGCTTGGTTGCATGGTCCGCTTCTGTGGAGCATTGTCTTCATACGTGCGGCTCCATAGATGCAAGTTGTTGTTGTTGTGTTCCATTTTTCTTGTTATTGTGTTTTGGACTCAGGGCGATTACTTCTCGCCCATTTCATCCAGGTGGCGTGAATTTCTTCTTTCATACGGCCATTGTCGGAGAGTGTTGAGCCAAGGTATTTGAAACTGTTGCATTTCATTCTTCTTGCGACTCGTCGCAAATATCTGTCGTCGATGATAACATATCTGGGGATTGAGCCCTTGTATGTTTTTTATCTTGTCTCCCTCGACATGCGGATTTCTCTCTCTCTCTCTCTATTATTTCCTCGAATTCTTTTTTTTCCGTGTAAGCAATTGTTATCATTTTGAATTTTTTTTCCTAAGAATCATTCAACCGCTGTTTGGCATTTAACTTATATGTAATATTTGTCGAAAATCTATAAATTTTTCCATACTTTCTGATCAAATTAGCGCATTTTTTAAATCGACTATTTCATTAGTAATAATGAAGCAAAATTTTAATTAATAATTTCGAAGGACAATTTTGCGAATTCATAGTGTAATGAATTAATTCGCATGTCGAGTGATTGATACGACACACAAACAAGGTTTCAATGCCGAGATGTGTTATCACCGACGACAGAACTCAGCGACGGGTCAGTCGGACAAAGATAGTTGCATGACGAATGAGATGCAACAGTTTCAAATACATTGACTCAACAACAATCTCCCACAATGGCCGTATGAAAGAAGAATTCTACTCAAAAATAGCTACCACCTGGACGAAATAGGCAAAAAGCACAACAGAAGTCGCTTAAGATAAGAAGATAAAGTGATCGCTTTCAGTCCAATGGCTAATAGCAAGGGAAATGGAAGACAGCAACAACTTGCATCTATGGAGCCAGTCGAACGCACGAAGACAATGCTCCACAGTAACGGACCCTTGCAACCTAGCTTGATAAACGCTAAGAAGAAAAAAACTTTGAAGGACAATTTAGATTCACCAATGAAAAAGAAAATAATACAGCAAAAATTTGTTATTTGACTCTTTGGTTGAAATTTGGTATGAAAAAAACTATGCGTGCTTTGAAAAATGTAAAAAAAGACCTTAACAATATTCGGATGTTTAAAGTCAGACATCAAATGAGCTTCATGTACCAATGATTCCTTAGCTTGGAGTAAACTTATTTTTTCACCTGCAACAAAATTAATTATAACAATTTTAAGCTTGCGATATGCAAGTCTTATAATTTATGCGCACCACACACACACACACACACATACACACACACACACAGACACACACATACACACACACATACACACACAGACACACATACATATATATATATACAGATGTATACATACATGCACATACACAAATCTGTCTGTTAATATGTTCTTTGCTCTTAATAGCCATATCATTTATCTTTATTATCAAACATTATTACCACTATATTAGCCCCATTAATCATTTACATGAAATGATAATTGTACAGTGATAAAAATTGCAATATGCTGAATTTTTTAACCTTTTTAATAAATTCATTTTAAATTGCTTTTCATGCAAAGTATTAAAGATTTAATAACAAAAAAAAAAAAAAAATTAAATAAAACAATTTTTTGCTCCTTTCAGTTTTTCTCACGAATTAACAACAATTTGACCACCATTAAATGCTAATTTTAATTGTAAAATCTTTTTCAATAAATTTTTGACATCCAATTGTCTGATTTCTTTCACATTGCAATTTTTATGAAAAATTAAATATTTACAAAATCAATATTTAAATGTGTAAATTGAATTTTTTTTTTTTTTTTACACAATTAATTGATTACAGTTTATATTTGTTTGCTTATTTCTTCATTGTTTTTTTTTACCAAAAACATGTTCGTTCATACATACCCTTTTTTGGCTCATGATATATCTTCAATGCTATCGGTAATTTATTACATAATTTCCCATCATAAACGTTGGAAAAATTTCCAGCACCAATTAAACCGGATACAACATCAAACATGATACAATCATTTGTTACAAACCTTTAAATACAATTACACAAAATGTTGTACAATTAAAATTAGTATAATTGCATGCAATTATAAATTTAAGTAAGTAATTACATGCAAGTGATACAAAATGAAATGAAATTTAATAATTATTATATTTTATCAAATTTAATTATTATTATTATACATGAATTGAAGTTTTGTGGGGAAAAAAAAAAGAAAATTGTTCAGAAATTTAATTAATCAAAATTTCAATCATATTTGATTGAAAAAAAAATTTTTAAGATTGTAATAAATTTTTAATTTTAAAAATAAAAAATTCCATTTACTAGTTTCATCAATGTAAGTGATTGATGAATTATATTATAATTGCTTTAAGCAAATATTCCTTCCCTTTCTTTTTCTTTTGTTTATTTTTGTTTTAATTAGCAAAAAAGGGATGAAAATAAATTAAAATTAAATTTTAAATTAAATGAAAACGTTTTTGATCAATTTTCAATTTCAGAACTAAAAAATTTTATTGATTTAATTTTTTTTTTTTTTTGTTAAAATTTTTTCAATCAAAAAATTTAAAAATTAAAAAAAAAACAAAAAACAAAGAAAGAAAGAAAGATTAGAAAATAAATGGAACCATTTTGGTCTTTCATATGGATTTGTCAAAAATATATTGTCATTTGTTGCCGGTAGCATATTTATTTTGTAATGACAAATTAATTCTTGAATTTTACCAAAAATTTTCTGAAAATTTTTATTATGCAAAAATTGATGGAATTATTTTTAGGCGGTAAGCGGAAGAAAAAAAAATAATAATAAAATAAATGGAATAACTTTTAAATTAAAAATTTTTGATTTTTTTTGAAAAAATATTTTAAAAATTTTTTAATAAATTTATTTACATTAAAACACTTAGCTATCCTCATTTTGATATTTTTCCAACGAATGCAATTAAATTGAAAAAAAAAAAACAATGAGTAAATGTAATTCACACGTTTCATAAATGAACAGCAAAAAAATAAGAATTTATTTATTTATTTTTTTTTTCACGCAAAAAGACGAAAAATTAATTACAATAACATAGTTAAATGATGAAATTCCTAAAGAAATGCAAAAAATGATTTAATTAATTAATTAATTGTTCATATTCATTTCGAAAAAAATTTTTTGAAAACAATGAAAACTTTCTGGCAAGAAAGAGAAAAAGATTTAAAGTGAAAGGGATAAGAGAACATGAAAAAAAAAAAAAAAAAAAATGGAAATGCAAAAGAAGGAAACTTAATGAAAATTTTTGGCTTTATTAATTAATTTTTTTTTCTCGGACAAAAAAAGAAAACAAAAACAAAAATAAAAGTATACGTTCGATTCAGCATCAATCATCCATTCAAAATTATCCTTATATGTGAGTGCAAAATGATGATGACGATTTTTGCCTCGGACAGAAAGAAAATAACTCAAGCAGCCATTTTCCTCTTCCACGTACAGCAAATATTCGCCTTCATTTTTCAAAAAACGCTTAAAAAAAATTTCGATTAATTAAAACTTTTTTATTTTTCATTCAAAAATTACAACAAGTGTTTGTTTGTTTGTTTTTTTTAAAAACATTTGTTTTAAAAATTGTTTGTTTACAGAAAACAAAAAAAAAAAAAAATAGAAAATGTTGAAATAATTTCAAAAGTAAATTACTGGATGAAATAGCAACAAAATATCCGGTGATCATTATAATTATTATCTATTATTGAATCATCATTCATGATAATGATTTATTATTTTTAAATATAACTGATTGGTTTTTTTTTTTTGTGGACAATAAAATGAAAATAATGGAGTAGCTAATTTTTTAAAACATTATTAAATTTTCTAAAAAATTGCAATTCTCAACCAAAGGAACTTTTCACATATCATTAAGATAATTTCTCGCCTTAATATTTAATGCAAATATTTTGCTAAAATAATGATTTGAGAAAAGAATTAATATATTATTATCAATCCATTGCTTTCATTTCATTTCGAAAAATTTTAACTAAAAAAAAAAAATCTTGCAATAATTTAAAAATCATTATTTATTTATAAATTCAGCTTGTTGGTTATTAAAACTTCACATCAATAATTTAATTTACAAATGAAATTAGTTTTTTTTTTTTTTTTCGGCAAGATAAAAGAAGGAGAAAAATTTTTGAGTTACTACAATGTGCTAATTTATTAAATTTATCATGCAAGAATTTTGTGGTAAAATTAAATTAATAAAATGCACGATAACCTCAACGGATGGTCTAGTAACGAATCCGAAGAAAAAATTTTGCCCATTTAATATGTTTATTGTATTACGCGCTCTAAATGATAGTAACGTTGTCATTTACCTAAAATTATAAAATGTGATATTTAATTAAATTAGGTGTTGTTGTTGTTGTCAGTTCAACTACAACAACAAAGTTACAATAAATTTAAAAAAAATTTTTTTTTTTTTTTTGGCAGTAACTTGCAAAATATATCACATGCTACACGGTACTACATTACCAAGACTGAAAGATCAATTAAAATGTAGCATTTCTCGGATGTGAAAGAAACGTGATGGAAAAAATTGAACACAACAAGTTATAAACTTTTTTCATTTTTTATACACTGAGTGTCTTACATACATGTACATGTAGCATATCATGTAATTCATCGAAGAAGGATTATTCTCTTATGCTTTAATCACTTAAGAAAGCATTCAAAAATTTAATTATTACTGTACTGTAAGGATTCATTTAAAAAAAAATTGATCATTTTGACTTATTATCTATAATTCACTTTCATTTCTTACCAATGATTCATTCAACAGATACTTCACATTGTTCTCTCTCATACTGTGTTGTATGAATTCCCACACTTTACCTTGTTCTCTCTAATACTGTGTTGTATGGATTCCCACAGTTTACATTGTTCTCTCTAATACTGTGTTGTATGGATTCCCACAGTTTACATTGTTCTCTCGAATACTGTATTGTATGGATTCTCACAGATTACATTGTTCTCTCTAATACTGTGTTGTATGGATTCCCACAGTTTACATTGTTCTCTCTAATACTGCATTGTACGGATTCCCACACTTTATATTGTTCTCTCTAATACTGTGTTGTATGGATTCCCACAGTTTACATTGTTCTCTCACACTGTGTTGTATGAATTCCCACACTTTACCTTGTTCTCTCTAATACTGTGTTGTATGGATTCCCACACTTTACCTTGTTCTCTCTAATACTGTATTGTACGGATTCCCACAGATTACATTGTTCTCTCGAATACTGTATTGTATGGATTCTCACAGATTACATTGTTCTCTCTAATACTGTGTTGTATGAATTCCCACACTTTACCTTGTTCTCTCTAATACTGCATTGTACGGATTCCCACACTTTACATTGTTCTCTCTAATACTGTGTTATATGGATTCCCACAGTTTACATTGTTCTTTCTCATACTGTCTTGTATGGATTCTCATCCCAATAAATCTTTATTGCAACAAACGAATCAAAATGTAAACCTTTTGGATGTAGTTATAAAATTACAATACGCGCCTGTATGTCACATAATCAATGATTAGCAATTACAATATTTCCTATATTTATCACATCATCAACTATCATTGAAATTTAACCAACCGTTTTATGCAATTTGTTACGGTAACATCGGATAGCTAACCACCCGCTAACAAATTAAGTAAATTAATTATTTATCAAAAGTAGTTAGCTTTTTATAATCAAACTAAATTAATGGCAAATATGCAAATTAAAAAATTTTTCTCCTTAAAAAAACTACTCATTTTCTGCATATTTGTCGTGAAAAACAAAAATGCTATAAGTCAGTCATTTTTCTTTTTGAATTCCTTTTTGACAAAAAAAATTAATAAATAAAAAAATTTTAAATGCGCAACAAAGCATTTATTTGCAAGTGTTAATGTAAATCTTGAGAGCACAAAATTGCGAAATGTGATCCATTGTTTACAAAATATGATGTTTTGCTAATCATAAAAAAAAAATGTAATTTTTTTTTCAAAAATTTAAAACCTTTGTTTTGTAACTACCATGGGCAATGATATGATACAGTGATGTGAAATGATTCTGCATATAAGCCAAGCATTTATCCCTGAGGCCATTCTCTAATCGACCGTATCCACTGTCTCAACCCGATCCGACATTTACTTTGTTTAAAACTTTCTATTGTTATTTCTCTTGCCTTGCTTTTTTCAAATTATTATTGCACTTTATTAATGAAATTGTATGACATTAAAATATTGAATTCATGACAGTAAGCTTAATAAACATTTAATTAATGCTTTCTTCAAATTTGTTAACTTTCAGACAGAGAAGTTGTCAATCTCTAGCTTTGGTAATTCAATGTTTAGTAACATGATAAATAACAACAAAAAAAAACGACACGTGTATGCACAAAATTAATACATGACGCAATCACTATGAGACCGTTCTAAATTAGAAATATTGAAAGTATGCTAAAAAGAAATGACCTTTCGTAAAACCAGAAAGTACTAAAGAAATAATAGGTAATGGCCTGGAATGTACGTGGTGGGACAAAGTGTTCAAATCTAAGATGATTTCTTTGCTGACAAAAATCGGGCTTATAAACATTCTTATCTTCTCTGTTGTCACCTATGGTTGTGAAAGCTGGACAATGAGGAAAGAGGACAGAAGCGAAATAAACGCTTTTGAAATGTGGTGTTGG
>JABVXS010001140.1:0-18030 GCA_013365335.1 Madathamugadia hiepei | reverse complement strand
CCTTCAATATGAATATTTTCACATCTTCCTCTGCTTCCGCCAACTTGTTATCCAAATTAGCAGGTTGGATTTGATTCGAACTATCCGATGAAATTACTGATCAGTAAGTTTTAGTTACCTTTGTTTAACCAATGAACAAAGAATGGCTGAACTTTTCATTAGACAGGCTGAATCCTTCGATATTACAAGATGATGGCGTCACATTTATACATTTTCCTCTTATAACTACCAAATTGCATAACCTACAAGAAACGGAAAATTCGCATCCTAAAAGATGCAGGAAACCCATAGCTAGGAAAAAGCGCAAAATCCATAGCTGACAGGAAGCACGAAATCCATGGCTAACAAGATTTCTCAATAAATTTTTTGCAACATTTGGAAGTTTTAGCAATCACAGCTTTTGTACAGCCATTAAAAAAAAAACTTCAAACTCAACAAAATACAATGAAAAAAAGTTAATTTTATGAATTGGGATCAAAGTAACTGTAAAATGTTGTAATTAAAAGAATTGATAAATTTGTTTTGCGAAGATCTTGATAAAATAAATATTAAAATCTAAGCTCATGGATATTGATCATTTAGACCAACAAGATAGGCTTTTCGTCTTACAGCAAAAATTATTCTTGCATGATAATTTCCCTGATAATTTAGAATGAAATAGTTGGTCAAATTGATCTAAGATCAAATTGCGATTTTTTTTTAAGGTTGTTAGCACAATGAAGATGGTCAGTGACTGTTTGACTTGATTGGTTTAAACCCCAAGTTCAATTACTTATACAATTCTCACTATGCAAATTTCACCGATAAGTGGCAAAAAATGCGAGATAATAGCTGCATGCAACATTGTTTATTCCTTAATCTTATTGTATTCCGCAAGTTATAGTAGGGAAAGGAACGAATTCATCTCAAAACCTTTGGTAAAACCAACTATTTCATTCTAAATTATCAGGAAAATTATCATGCAAGAATAATTTTTGCTGTAAGACGAGAAGCCTATCTTTTTGGTCTAAATGATCAATATCCATGCGTTTACATTTTAATATTTATTTTATCAAGATCTTCGCAAAACAAATTTATCAATTCTTCGATTCCATTCAATCACCTAACCAGCACATCATGAACTAGCAGGATACTGATGAAAAAAAAAATCAGCAATTTTTCCTAAAAGATCAAAATAGTTCGAAATTTTCCACTTTACAAAAAGCCGATAAGAGGGTTCTTGAATGATAATTTGCTGATTACGAAGAAGCATCCCTTTTTAGCGTATCATTCTCTTCGACCATAAAAAAACTTAAAATTGCAAGATTTCATTTTCACTGTTTCAACTTATACATTCGCTAAAAAAAACATTGTTCTAGTTAAAGTTGGATGAATTTTAGCATCAAATAATGAGCAATGATGTATACGCTTTTTCTTGACGATTAGGTATAAAAAATGGGATTTTTTTTTGGACAAAATTATTCTGATAAATCATTTACTTTCAAAAATGAAACAAAAAGATTGCTCATATATCTATTAGTTACAAAATAAGTTTCAATTTATTCAAACCAAAAACTTTCCATTTTTTGCTTCATTAGAAATTTATAGAGTTTCTTTCGGGAAAAACATTCACATTTATCCGTCAGTCGTTTTGCTTTCTGTCATATCTTTCATCACATTCCGATACATTTCAACCCGAACAAGGTATTGAATACATTAGACGTGAATTTCTATAATATCTTACGTGACTAGAATGAAAAAAATCGAAGATTAAGGATAACTGAAATACAACCTGGAACACGCGACCAAAACGGGGAACTAATACCGGAAACAGATGCCTGTATGATTTTCATTCTCGCGCTTTCTTGACTACCGTAACCGAAACAATGTACTGCAGCTTTATTGCCGAAAAGTAAAGAAACGTCTGGATAAAATCAGTGATTAAAGTGTATGTGGTGGATACGTGGCTACGTGTATGTCTATGCGCGTATCACTGTGAATGTGTATGTTCGGTACATGTATACGTGTATACGTGTTCATGTACGCATTCTCATATGCTCTATTTATAGAAATAAATGTCACTTACTTATAGTGTAATATGCTAATTTACATGTTCATTTGGAGCACAATTAAAAATGCATTTTAACAGCTAGAAATTTAGGAATTTCTGCTGCATTTACTTGTAGCTTAGACTAATCCTGTTCAATTTTTCCTTGCAAATGGTGTTAGTGGCTTAGGTAGGTAGGAATTTGATTCTCATTTTATCTTATTTAAATATTTCAGGTCGCGTTTTTTTTTTGTATTAATGGACACGGATAAAATACGATTAACAAACTCACCTACCAAGGTCTAGTATTTCACCTGGATTTTTGATACATGCGGGTAGTTTTATAAATTCAGAGGTTTATGTTCCTATTGATATGTCCATGAGATAATTGAAGTGATAGAGTCAAGTTAAAACCGGTGACAAGGTTCAAGTAAAAACAGCGTTTTTTTCGATCCAGTAGACGTTTGGAAGATTTAGTACAATTTTTGAGACTCAGAGGATCAACCTTTTTTTTTTTCTTTTTACCCATTCCATTCTTTCATCCCTCTTTCTTTTGTCATATCTTGGTTTTGTTGTAAGTAGTTTATTTGTCTTTACTTATAATCTTCAGAAAAGTGACAAAGCGACACCTGTAGGCACAAGTTCTCCGGCAAAAATGCTCATTTTGAATTCAAAAAGGTCGAGCCGTGTTCGAATTGTGAGTAAGTACTTTTAAGGCATCTTTCTACTGTATTTTTTAAGGTTATTTTTAACGATGCAATTGCGCAGTGGGACTAAAATACAGATTTTGTAAAAATAATGTTTGTTCTCACAATAAATCGGTAAGTTCAGTAGGCGAATTCACTGAATTATCTATGTTACAGATGAATTAAAACCTTTCCTTCCATTATTGCCGGATGTAGCCGATATGGATATCAAAGAACAAAAGCAGCTTTTCCACCAGCTTTACTCTGCTGGAATAGCAGCCTCGGCTTCGTTACATAAGGTAAATTTAAAAGAACGTCAATGAATATGTTTGGAAATCACTGTTATATTTTTGAGTAGCATGTAGATATTTTAATAACCGATCGGTTTTTTTTACCTATTGCCGTTAGATGTTAAATCGAGAAATATCCGCAAAACATCGAAATCACCTCGTAGCATGTTCTTTTAGATAAGATGTGTTACGCATAAATGTGTTGACCCTCAATTCAAAGTTAAGGGAGGGAGCTGAAGTATGTTTATCACATGTTTTAAATGTGTTGCTGGTGAGCTCATTGTAGAGGAATAATCTTTGTGATTCTGAACAAAAGCAATTGCTGTATCCTTTATTTATTTCTGTCATCTAAAACTGTGAATTGTGCGTTGGTCTCTAACAGTCATCATCCATACTTTTCACGAGAGAATCGAATCCTTTGTTATTTGGTTTTTAAATTTTTTTATTTTATTTTTTATCGGAAATCAAAACAGTTTGATGACCTGTATTCTTTTTAGTGGCTTACAATGAGTGCTGCACAACAATTCCCTCGATTTTGTGCAAAATTTGGTACTCCTGCTTGTATTGATGGATTGAAGGAGGATCTATGTATGGATAGTTCTCAACTTGAGAAAGCATATGAAATTGCGACGGCCCTTCAAAATACACACTTGATACCGAATAATCATGTTCCTTTCACTTCTGAAGATGCTGAGGTTTCCATATTAACTTTTCAGCTTATTTTAGTGGTGCGGGGAATACAAGAGATCAAGCATTTCATACTGGATTGGAGAATTGTTTGATCGAAATGAAGTGTAACTGGGTTAATGGTTTAGTCAGTCTTTTGACTTCCCAGTCCCTTCTCATCTGATTTTCCATTTTTTCATTTCATAATTTTTAGGCACTGAGAGCCCTTTCTCGTTCGGGCATACTGGACGATGCTGTCGAATCGCTGCGACAGTTTCCATCATTGGAAGAGGATTTACTTGGTCTGAAAGAAGATTTAGCAGCGGCGAGTCTCATAACGCCTGATGTTCGTTTTCTCAGTTTTCTGGATGTAGTTTCAAATTCTGAAAATTTCTGGATTTCCTCTTTTGACATTAAAATTTATTGTTAAAATACATGTATTTGATTTTGAAAGTGATAAAAGTATATAAGGTCAAATCACTTGCATAGATACGAATTTCAGATTGCGGCTGCTGCTTTATCTGCCTTTGCCGCGGCCACCTTACGGCGGCCTCCTACCCGAACAATAGAAAGTTTAATGGCAAGTTCTCAGGATCCTGTAACTACAAATGGAGGCGCCGATTCTACCGATGATGAGTCGTTGGAGCTGAATATCAGCGAGGATGAATCGGAAGATAATGGAGACATGTTATTAAATCTTGCCGTCTCTGCTGGGGTAAAGTTGCTTTCTTGTTAAATCATAAGAAAATCATTATAGTCGGGACCAAACATTTTTCGCAAGCAGTTGTCATGCATAAAGGTTACCTAATCAGGAGAGGGTTATAAATTTCTAGACAATGTGGTTGGGAGATTATCCGCATCCCAGTTGTTATTGGTCTAGTGAAACTAAAAAATCATGAGATGTAGTTCATTTGAGGCCATATTGTAGAGCGAATTTCTAAACTGCTAAAGTGAAAAGTGGTATTTCCGTTTTTATTTTATGAATATTCGGTTTATTTTGTAAAAATGCAAATTTTGTTGTGTTTTTTTTTTTGCAGTACTTGGATCTGACTAAGGAATTGATTGAAATTCGGGGAAACCCCAATTACATTAGTCCAAATAATGATCGCACACCTTTGATGGAAGCTTGTTGCGCAGGTATGTTTTATGCATGGTCTACTTATTGTATGTGTGAGATAGACAGGGGTGGTATTTTGCAGTAGGGATATACCGATTTGCGTACTGACTGTGTAGGTGATTGTGTTTGTTATGGTCGTTAACGAAAACTAGAGGACTAATTTTACGTTTAAGGTCATACCGATATTGTGAAACATTTGTTGGAGCATGGTGCCGACATGAATGCCATGAGTGCGACCAAGAACACTCCACTGATTTACGCATCAGCTGCTGGCAACGTAGAGGTTCACAGGCTTCGTGTTTTAATTTGATTAGTAAAAGTTTAACTTTGGCATCAATATTTTATGGATGCTACGATGGTATGCAACGTACGAAATAAATTATGGCTTTTCATTCTCATTTTAGTGTGCAAGCTTATTGCTGGATTATGGTTGTGATACTTCGATACGAAATGATAATGGGCACTGTGCGCTCATGGAAGCAGCTAGTTCTGGTACGAGTTTTTAGTTTTTTTTTTTTGCACCATTCTTGGTCATCTGATGAACGGATGAATTGAAATAAATGTTTGACAGATTTTTTAAGGTCTTTGTTTATGGTAATCACCGTGTATTTAGACTCTTATTAGAATTAAATTTTACTGTACTTTTACAGTATCGTCGATAATTTTTACATTGAAAAATTTCGGGAAGCATGTGAATGTAAGAAAATTTTTTAAGGTTATCTAGACGTTGTTTCTCTTCTTGTTCAACATGGATTTCAAGTACTGCCTTGTAATCAGAGTGACCTGAAAGTTGGATTGGTAAGTCCAGTGCAAAATTCCCAAATTGAGAATTATTTCAAAAAGAGACAGCTTGAAAAGATATGCTCAGTATTCAAGTACTCGGCCTTCCATGCTATGTTGCTCAGTTAACATTTTTTTTGTCGCATTATTCATTCTTTGGTTCTTTACACTGTTTTTATTTTGAATGGATTTTTCCCAGTTTTGACCACTTTAATTGTAAATGAAAAAAATGAAATAATTTTTGCTACAGATTTTTCATTTATATCAAATTTTTTACCGGTCATAAATTTCTAGGAATCGGCTTTGACCTTAGCAGCTTACAAGGGTCACTATGATGTAGTTCATTACTTGCTAGAAAAAGGTGCCAACAAATACAAGGAAGAGTTACATACCGCTCTTATGGAAGCTTCAATGGATGGACATTATGAAGTGGCGAAGTTACTTTTAGATAACGGTGCTCCAGTGAATTTAGCATCAGACTCATTTGAGAGCCCACTGACTTTAGCCGCTTGTGGCGGTCATCCTGATTTGGTTATTAATTTCATAATAAACTGGAGTCGACATTTTTTTTTTTTTATGATGGAAACTCTGAATAAAGATGGCTTATATGTGGTTTACCTATGCAACCAATTTTTGATGGCTTTGGAAATTGAAAGTTGAAAGTTTTATTTCTGATGATCAGCGGGAGAATTGAATTTTTTTAGGTGCGGCTACTATTGGAAAGAGGTGCTATTGTAGAAGAAGTAAACGATGAAGGTTACACGCCTTTAATGGAAGCCAGCCGAGAAGGACATTTGGTATGTGTTAATGTACGGCTCATACAATCTTAGCCGGGCTTTGAATGGTTATTTTTAGGAAGTCGTTAGGTTGTTGATCAAATTTGGTGCGAAAGTCAATACACAAACTGATGAAACTGGCGAAACTGCATTAACATTGGCAGCTTGTGGTGGCTTTAAGTAATTGTTTTTTTTTTTTTACTTGTAAATTCTGATTAGTAGATTTATTATCCTGTACTTTCTGTTTCTGTGTATGAATCTTATGTAATTTGAGTACGAGACCACATCGCTCTAAAATTTAGGAAAATTTCACATTCTGGTTCTTGTTCTGCTTTATACTTAATTTTTTAATGTAAAAAATTTAACGTAATCTGATTCATTGCAACTAGTGGAAAAACCAGTGAACCCTTCTTTCAGAGATGTCGTGGAATTGTTGATGCGAAGTGGCGCGCGTCTCGACATTGGTGCAAACACACCGTTAATGGAAGCTGCTCAAGAGGGACATCTTGACACCGTCAGGTTTATCCTCGATGAAATGCGTTCACTTAGTTTACCAGTAAGCTTAATCACTGATCTTTTGCTTGAATTTTTAGTGAAATTTAATTTTTAATGTGGAAAGATTATATTTATATAAATTTTAATTAAGGTCGATGCTACAACTACGGCAAATAGCAATACGGCGTTGACGTATGCAGCAGAAAATGGTCATTTGGATGTGTGCGCTCTGTTAATCGAATTTGGAGCCAATATTGTAGGTTTTTTAAACCCTAATCATCATCTTAGCGGTCTTCTTTATCGGGAATAGCAATCCATAGCATAGCTTCTACTTGCATTTTGTAGAAAGGAGCTTTTGTGAACAGCGAGGTGGATGGGCTTCATTTTTCGAAGGGAACTGATCTTTTCCTATTGCATTCCATCCCTGTCTTAATGGTTTAGCTTCCCTGTTTCTTTACCGCATTCCTCTCCAGGTTTCCAGTTAATCAGGAAACATTATTTCATTGTGCATAATTTTTGTTTGCAATGTCGTTTCTACTTTTTTCAGGATCATCAAGCAGAAAATGGGCGCACGGCTTTAATGAAAGCAGCAAAGAACGGGAATTACAGTGTGATCCAGTTTCTCTTAATGAGAGGGGCCAAGGTCATAAAGAGCACTCATTTTTGAAATCACTATATTTTTATGACTTGGAGAAAAGCCACTTAATTTTGAGATTTGTGACTTATTATTTCATGTGTGCAAAAATATTTGCTTTCAGCTGTATATCATTACAGGTAAATGAGATCTCTACAGACAATGATGCCAGTGCATTATTCTTAGCGTGTGCTCATGGTCATTGGGAAATTGTACGATTATTGTTGGATCACGGAGCTGATCCATCTCATGTGTTTAAAGTTGGTCTAAAATGCAGACTCTAGTAGCAAAAAAACATTGATAAAAATGTTTGATTTATAGAGCTGTAATATTTTTAAAGGACGGTATGACTTGTATGATCGAAGCATCGCGGAATGGGCACACACGCGTAGCAGAAACACTTTTGAATTGGCACGATGCACCTGTCGTGACGCGTACACCACTGTTGGGTAAACCACCAGCACTACAAAACAGTCGTTTGAAAAAGGTTTGAATCAAGTAGCTATTAAAATTAAAAGATTAGACATAGTGATGTACAGTTTTTGAAGATTTGTTGAGTTCAAATCTTTTCAGTTTCAACTTTTCGTACTTTATTCTATTCCCACTATCAGTACTTGACATGCTTTTTTCACATGACTCAATTTTAATATTTTTCATTGCGAAGTTTAAGGTTGCACGACGGACAGTGAATAAAAAGGCAACTGCTATTGTACAGCCAAAAGTCGAATGTGCTGAGAAATCGATGAATAACGTAACAGTCGATCTGGATGAAAAGATGGGATGCTTAATTGGGACCACAATTTCTTCATCAGCCACATTGACTGGATTGAATCCTCAGTGTGGTCATGATTCTCACTCAGTATCTGGAACGCATATTGCATCAACTAACACAAGTGTACCAGCACATTTGCTTGCACATTATAATTATCAAAATACGATAAATCCAGATGAATTGCGGGGTATGATTGCGGGAATGGCTGCCATGGCTGCACAGTCCAATGCGGTTTGTTTATGTACTTTTTATGAATGCAGCGGAGAGGAGGTGAACAAGAAAGTATTACTCATGTTGTTAGAGTGCGGAAACATTTTCAAAAATGTTTCTTATAATTTTTTATTCAATGTGTAATTCCATTTATTGAGTTGTGCCAAAGCTTCTGGCACTGAAAACTGCGTTCTATACCGTAACCTGAAAACTCGGAACAATTCGAGAACCATTTTAGTTTTTATTTGTATATTACGTAAGCTTCTGGACAGTCGATGTATTTATGCTGATTAACAAGTTTACTTGTCTGTTTTCAGCTTCCTAATGATCATTTGTTTGCGCAGATAGCAGAAAAAGCATTGCGTGGTACATTCACAAGCAGTGAAATTAGCGGTGGATTAGCAGATAAGAAAATGCATCAACAGTTCAGTGAACTGTTAAAGAAGCAATTCAACATATTAGCAAATCGACAAAAAGATGCATTGGCTGGCTTAGGAGGTGCAAATTCTCTACCAGATTCTGAAAATGGTGCGGTTGATTTTTTTTCATTATTTAATGTTTTTGTATGAATCTCAGCTGAACTCCACCTGCGGAAAGTGAATACATTAAAAAAAGGTATCCATACAGTCAGTGCAGGGTGAAGTGAAAATTTTGGTACGGTGAATGACTTTGCATATTCTACTCGTCCATAAGATAATATGGCCGTGATTTTTCGTAGAAACGTCAGAGACAGGAAAATGGAATTTATCTGAATAATTAAAATTTAATTAAAAGTCTTTCAGTTAAAAAGCAACATTTTTCATGTTTGATTCCACTAAGGTTTGGGAAGAAAAGGTATAATTACTAATATTAGGCTTTTAACATTTTGTAGTTCTTAAACTTCTTGAGCTATTATCTGTTACGTATATCTTATGCGCTTCTAATTGGATTTTCTGATATTCATACAAGAGAACCAAATTTTACTCTTAATTTGAAATTCAAACCCTTGCAGGTGGCAGTACGTCATATAGCCCGTCTGTGGCTTCATCTCCTTCACCTCCAATGACTGCTTGCTGTGAAACGACTGCGGCACATGCAGCTCTGGCACATTCTCCCAATGCAGCTGGAGACACACGGAGGAAGGGAAGTGCGTCAAACGTGAGTTCTGTGACGTTCAATTTTTTTTACCAATTACAGAAACGATTTTTATGCAAATATCGGTTCCTGTGATTAGGTTGGTGCAAATTAACTTTTTTAGGCAGCAAAATCTAAGGTAGAAGTAGGTCTTGGTATGTGTTAATCAAAAAGACAATCATGGTACTCAGTACACGTATCGGAAAATGCAAGATTTTTTATTTTTATAGTATAGAAATCAGTACTTCGAGATTTAACGGGAAAACATTTTCTTTAAAGAAAGTAGCATATAATGCTTGGCGATATGATATTCTTTTGAGACAATTTCTTTACCCAATTCATTTTTTTTCTGTAATTTTGGCCGGTGGTTGACAAGAGTGATGTTTTGTTGGGATTCAGATAATTGCTGCAGCAGTAAAAGCACGAATTGATCGTTATGACTTTCTTGGTGCTAGTTCATCTTTGGAGTTCCTTCTCTGTATCAATGTTGAAATTTTATCGTCGGTCACGTAGAGAATCTATTCTCTGTTGCACACTACAAAATTTTATATGAAAATAATTTGCTCTTTCGTAAAATAGTAAAATACGACTTTCAAAATGACCGTTTTCTTTTGTCAGATCATAGGTACCTGAACATGGTACTTTTTCACTTTTTGTGTGTTGCCGAAAAAAAAGATTGTCATTTTCGAAAGTTATTTTAACTAGACATTATCAACTTCCATTAGCCGGTTAAAATAGACTTTGTTTTAATGGCTACCGTGTCCTTTGCAAAACCTGAATTGAAACTTCGTCATCAAAATTTTTGTATACTTTCAACGAAGGTTTTGTACATTGTAAGTTCCGCGGTTGTTTGTCATTGTCCCCGAAGTAAGAAAGACAATCATATTTCCTTTTTGCTGGTATCACTTTGGTAATAGCCAGTGAGTTACAAAAAATCAGCTAATAACGTTAGACTAAATGTATTATCATTACAATGTCCAGCCACAAACAATGATCTTTTGCACCAACCTGTTTATACATTATACTTAACCGCTTCTGTTCACTTCCAGGAAAGACAAAAAACTACTGGAGGGCGTGGAACACAACAGAAGAAAGGTGGTAAAAGCATCATTTTGTCAGATAGTGAACAAAGAAGTTTACCATCAGCTTCTCTAAGATTCCCGGTACCACCACCACCAGTCATGAACGCAAATCTTCCGCGTGGTTTGTTCTATTTTTATGTCTGTAAAAAAGCCTAGGACGATATCTAGAATTTGTAACCGAAATTATGAGATACATTGATGAATTGTTGGAGGGAAAGATTGGTATTGTGGATTGTAAAAGGGGTTTAGTAGATCTGGAAAATTTTGGCGCTGAGAGGAGGGGAAATGATTGAGCATATCCAGAAAGATCATCGCAATATAATTTTTGCCGGTGGATTACCGCTACAAAATGCTTATCCAGTGGTGTTGCATGCACACTGGAAGCAGCCTTGTTTTCTTGATAAATTAACCTTAGAAATGAGATTTCCTTACTTGGTATTTCATGCCAAGAAATTATTGACAGTTAATTATCAAGTGTTTATGGTGCAGAAATAGTCCGTGTAATGCTAAGATGGATAAAGCAGCATACTTAAAACTCGGTAGCATGTTTTGTAAAAAACTTGTGTGGTCGCTGGGTTTCAATGCCCGAGCTTTTACGGCAAGTCATTGTAAAAAATTTCATTTTTGACACATTTTTTTACAGAAAGTGTTCCGTTATCACAGCTTAAAGTGCAGCATTCTCTGCGACAGCAATCTCCACCGCTGACTAAACAACAGTTCATATCAGATCTGACAGTTAGTCGACAACGCTCAAAGCCTGTTTCAGAAGCAGTCTGTGATGAGTCTATAATCGACAGGAATACGTCGAGAAGGTATAGTTTTGCTTTGGTTTGTATTATAAATTGATTTGGGGTGGAATGGGTGTATACAAATAGATTTTGTGAAATCTTTTTAGTCGAGGTAGAACAGTAAGTGAGAGCGCAATGCAAGTTGGTGATGGGCAACATGCGGCTGAAAGGACATGTGATACGGATAGTGACGAAGAAATTAGGTGCAGAAATGTCGCGAGGAGTGGAGGCAAGTTTTTTTTTTGAACTGAATTTGTTTTTAATTATTTTTTTACTGGGATTTGTTCGTTCTTGATTTAGTTTGGTGGCATTCGTGTACACGTAATGTTTTGTTTTAGTGTATTCTGTATTGAACATTCTTAGTTACTATCAACCTTTGCTTTTGCGTAATGCTGCTTTGATTTTGTTCTGGTATTAGAAAATGGTCGTTATTAGAAGGATCGTATTTTGTTCATTTAGAAAACTAAGGCATCTGAAGTTGTCAGAAAAGTTATTGACGAGTCTGACTGATTGATAAGATTCGAATGAATTTGTGATTACAAGCGCAAGAGTAGAGAGCACAGATTAGATAGGCGCGATTTATTTGGTAGTAATTTATAAACGAAATCTTCAGGGCACTTATAATTATCTGGGATAAAAAAAATTAGTACATTCAGAACAAAGTACGATTTCTGCTTAGTAACACAGTCCGTACTTCCACATTAACTCTCTCATAAAATGAGAGAGAAAGTAGTTGCTTGTCTCAAATTACGCAGATCAGAAAGTTAACATTATGTTAGGGCTGCAAGTATTTCAGATTCTCAGCCATTCAATGTGGATATGCAAACTGAATCAAATCATGACACTGCTCTGACTCTAGCAGCCACTGGTGGGCATGACTCTCTCGTTGAACTACTTATCAGTCGCGGTGCTAACATTGAACACAAGGATAAAAAGGTCAATTTGCTCCATCTCTGGAAGCCATAGAGCATGAAAGACCCAATTATGATTTTTCCAAATACGGATGGAAGTAATGATTTTGCTCAAATAGTTGCGAGCTTCTGCTTATATGATCTTAAAGATGGGTCAAGTTTTCATTCTTAAGAGTATTCAACACAACTTTTTTCAGGGTTTCACGCCAATCATATTAGCTGCAACAAGTGGTCATGTGAACGTTGTTGAATTATTACTAAATCATGGTGCTAACATTGAAGCTCAATCTGATCGCACGAAAGATACTGCCTTATCTCTCGCCTGCTCTGGTGGACGCAAAGAGGTGAATTTTTTGGAGATTCAAATTTGACTCTTTACGGGACGATTTTTGACCGCAATTAATAAGACGGGAATTTTATTTTATTAGCGATGTTGCTTTTAGGTTGTTGAATTACTGCTAAAACGCGGCGCCAACAAAGAACATCGAAATGTGAGCGATTATACTCCACTTTCACTAGCTGCATCTGGAGGTTATGTTGATATCGTGAATTTGCTACTGAACAATGGTGCAGAAATAAACTCCCGTACGGGTTCAAAGGTTTGTAGCAACACATATCAATAATTTGATGGAATTGTTAGACTATCCTTCTATTCGATCCGGTACACTCTCGAAATGTCAAATCTTAATTGTCATTTGGGAGTTTCGTCCGTCCGTTCTTGTAAGCTCTGCTAAATCGTATTGGGCGTATTTTTCTTGACGGAAAATATTTTTTGAGGTACTCGTGGTAAACATTTTGAAACGATTACTTTCTGACGGTCTGATTGATTGTTTTTAGGAGTTACAATCAATAACTTGTATGGATTTTTTTTAATAATTCATAGTTTGGTGCTTTTCATCTTGTATTTGAAAACGAAAATTTCCAATGCGGTGTGCTGAACTTCAGATGGCATGTGCATTTGGTTAGATTACACTCAGTCGAATAAATTTTCATACACATTGAGAATGGACGTTGACAGAATTAGCAATTTCAGCTAGGCATATCACCACTCATGTTAGCAGCAATGAATGGACATGCTGCGGCAACAAAAATATTGCTTGAACGGGGTTCAGACATAAATTCGCATATCGAGACGAATCGTAACACTGCACTGACACTGGCATGCTTTCAAGGTCGTGCAGATGTAGTACGATTATTGCTTGAATACAACGCAAATGTTGAGCATCGAGCAAAGGTTCACATTCTTTATTTCTTTGAAATGGGATCCTTAAAATGTAAGGGACCACTATAAACAATAGAGATTATTTGTTAGGATTAAATCTCCTAAAGTTGCTATTCACATTTTTACAGCAATATTTAAGCTGCTTAACGATTTGATAATTTTTTTAGACGGGACTAACTCCATTAATGGAAGCAGCAAATGGAGGTTATGTTGATGTTGGAGAATTGTTGTTGAATGCTGGAGCAGATCCAAATGCAGGACCAGTCCCTTCTAGTCGTGATACTGCGCTGACCATCGCAGCTGATAAAGGGCATCACAAATTTGTTGAAATGTTGATACACGCACGTGCTGTGGTGCTTTTTGTTGGACATGAAATTATTTTTTATGAAATTTCAATTTTACTCCACATTTTGCAGAAGCTGCTTTCAGATATATATTTTTGGAATAAAATCTACCTTAATGTGGCATTTAGGTTTGAATTTACTATTTGTTTTCAAGCTTTTTTAAAGAGAATTTTATAGATAGATGTTAGAAACAAGAAAGGCTGTACGGCTTTATGGCTAGCGTGTCATGGAGGTCATTTGGAAACTGTGCAAACGCTGGTAAAGCATAAAGCAAATGCTGATGTGCAAGACAATCGCCACGTTTCACCACTAATAATTGCTTTCCGAAGAGGGCATGTAAAAGTAAATTTCAAGTTACAGTTCAGGACATTGAACTAAGGAAAAGTAGTGGTCATGGTCTTTCTCTTACTCAAGGCTAGGTGTTTTATCGACCATAGAAAGTATTTGAAGTAATTCTGTTATTGTTCAGGTAGTAAAGTACATGGTACGACATGTTACACAGTTTCCAAATGATGCAGATTGCTATCGTTTTATTGCTACGATTAGTGAGAAGGTTTATTTTTTATATTGTTCATGGTGTTCTTCATTGCATACTGATATGTTTTTCACAAATAGAAATAAATGTCAAGTACTGTTTAAGTATATATTAGAGCAAAGTAAGGAAATTCATTAGGATTTTTAACCATGTGCTTAGATTCTACTAATAAGATGGATTATAACTTTCAAATAATGGTGTTGTTTTTTTTTAATAGTATCAAGAAAGTTATGCTAGTCCTTCCTGATGTTTGTGACAGTATATAATTTTAGGAATTGCTTACTAGATGCAATCTTTGTATGGACATCATTGTTGCAGCGAAAGATCGACAGGCTGCTGAAGCTAATCGTGCGGCAGAATCTTTACTAGAAATTTTGAAGAAGGAGGTTATATTTGCTACTGAAAAAAAATTATATCTTTGCATAGTTGAAACATTTGACGATATGTAAAACAGTTTCAATCATTGATTCGTCCAGCTAACTTCATTCTCTTCAGGAAGAGCTAGCTAAATCTAAGAAGCTTTCAAAGCAGCGGCAAAACGAGAAAAAAAAAGCCAAAAGAAAAGCTAAGAAAAATCAGTAAGTCTTTCATCCAGAAAAAATGTGAATGCTGATCAATTTTCTGCACGTTTGTCTCACCACTTTGTTGTTATTTTATAGAGCTGAAGGAAATATTGAGCAAGGAGATTCGGATCGTAGGGAAGATGCACCCGTCAATATTGGTGAGGTATGATGTCAGATAAATTTTTTAAATTTTTGTTTAATTTTGAGACAACTCATGAGTCTCATTCTTTTTGACAGTTGAATGATTTTTGTCACTACATTTTACATTTTATGGCAAAATTTTTTTTCAGGAATCAGCAGATGAAGAAAATGGGTCTGAAAAAGCAGGTAGTATTGCAGCAGTCGACGAAACTAATAATTCGAATCGTGATTCGGAGCATGAGGTTTTTATCGTTATTTTTTAATGGCATATATTGTAGATAGCTTGTGTTGTCTATATGATTCTCTCGCTGCATGCCAGGCATGGTCGTGCAGATATGAGCTCTCTGAAAGAAGCGTAGGGTATAGCTTAGCAAGCAGTTGATTTCAGGAGTATTAATTTCAAAATTATTAGTGTTTTTTCTTTGGTCAATTCACAGCAAAATCGATCCGTCTCTCGAACTTTTCGTAACATATTTTCCGATTCTTTGATATTTCTTAGTTGTTGCGATTTACTGCAATGAAACTACACTATTCATAAACATTTGCAGGATTTTCAAACTGATCCACCTCGTGTGCCTACATTGTTGTCAGCCGAACACAGTGGTGATGAAACAGTTTCATTCCCTGAAAGTTCACCAACAAAACGCGTGATAATGCCGAATATTTCTGAAACTAGAAAGCCGTCACGACACAGAGTTCGCAGAGAAAGTGGTGTGCACATTTGTTGTTATGTGATTTTTTTTGCATTCAGTTTAATCATTGGACTTGAAATTTATAAAAAATCATTTGAGGCAGATCATCTGTTCCTGTGAAATCGCCTTCGCAAAAAATAGTCAGTGGAAATACTTCGGATACCGAGTGGATGAAAGCAACATCAAAAAAGAATACGGTAAGACGTTTTAGTATTGTGCACCATATTTTGGTGCAATATGAATCTTATTTCAAACTTGTATTCTCCGGGTCGTGTTAATCAGTTAGAAGGCTTCAAATCTTTGAAAATATAGCTGTTGTGATATTTTAAAATGAAATTTTTGTCTTTGTTCAAGTGCTTTGTGTGGAGATGCATTTTTAACTTGTCAATTTCAATTTCTAAAGATTTCTGGGGACTAGTGATAAGGTTTGCGTAGGGTAAATTCGGTACTTCTCTATTGTTAGGGAACTCTTCTCTTTATTGTGTTGAACTTAAGCTGAACTAAAATAGCAGACCGAAGTAGATATTTTTATGAATATCAGTGTTTTGTTATAAAATATCATAGATATGATTCACTTATAAACTCATTTCTTCAGTCATTAGTAGACTTATGTATTTTTTGGTTGATTACTGCAGCCATAAAAAGCTATGGCTTTGCATATTTTTCACTAGCTGTTAATTTGCACAAATGCATGCATTCTGTAGGAAGAATCGTTCGAGATTGTGAAGTCTTTTTATCTTCTAGTTGATTCCATATGTTAATTGATTTCCTTTTTTTCGATGTTTGGTATTTCTTTCAGTTTATGCCGTATTGTTCTGCGGGATAACAATGGAATTGTTAACTCTGACGGGCGTATATTCCGTTTTTTGATTAGAACACTCTTCGATAACTAGCCTGAAATTTAGTTCACACGTATAGTTAAGTTGAATTATTCGACGAACTGAAAGATTTGAAAATTTTTCTTTTGCAGTACATATTTTGCTCATGATACCATCCTTGCTAACTGAATAATTTTTAATGAATTTCTCGAGTTACCGGCTGTGTTAGGTTGACATGCGGCAATATACTTTGGTATTCACTAGCCGTTAATTTGCATATAAATGAAATTGGTATGCCATACTTGCGTGTATCATTTTATTTCTGTTTTTCATTGAAATTTTCTTATTTTTTATCAAACCTGAGCTGTCGCACTCTCTTTTCTAGTATGGTTATTTCTCAGAATTTATGTTTTATATTTTATCTCTGTTCGTATTATTGTTGCACATTTATACTCAACCAATTTTTCCTCGTTATGAGCAAAAAAAAAAGAGCAAGTTAGCATTTTTTTTTACCAAAATAAATTTGTTACAGTATTGTATATTGATTGATTTCAGGGTAAAACAACGATGTCAGGAAAAAGTACTGCTGTCACTGTCCCAAAAGAGGATAGCGCAATTAATCCTGTTACTTGGCGGCATGTTGATTCGGTAAAATGCATGTTATTAGTGTAAAGATGGAGATTTTTTAACTAGTAAATTTGAAGTTTCAACAATCATGAAAATTAAAGGCGCATACTGAACTGGTTCGGAAGTTAACTGATTGTTTTAGAGCCGTCGACGTTCAACGCGATTGTCCGTATCTTCAAACTCAATAGCCCGTGTCATTGGTCGCGCAGGAGGTAATATCAATGCAATTCGTGAAGCTACAGGAGCATACATCGAAGTTGAAAAACAGACAGGAAAGAAAGAACAGCACGACAGACAAATAACACTGAAGGGTACTGACGCTGCTTTAAGGTTTGTAATTTGGATTTTCAGCACGATCATCGTAATCTCAATGATGATTGGTTAATTTGGTATTCATCATTTCATGGTGAAGTGCTTGTTTCAATGCTGTATTTTTTTTTGGGATGTAAAGCCATCAATTTTTCAACCGAAAATATTTTTTCAATACCACGAAGTAAGGGAGTATTTAGCAATGGACTCGGTACGGAAAAAATCTGGCAAGCAAGTCAAAAGTATAATTTATTTTCATTACGATGGGTTTTTATAAAGCTTGTGGTCCCCAAAATTTTCTGCTTATTCGCTCATAGAATGTATGTAGACCTCTTCTTCTTCTGTTAGCGTTTATCCCACTTGGATGCGGGGTCCGCTACTTTGGAGCGTTGTCTCCATACGTCTCGGTAATGTGCCATGTCAGACGATAGTC
>JABVXS010001139.1:0-18060 GCA_013365335.1 Madathamugadia hiepei | reverse complement strand
GGTCAATTCCTGCCGTAAAGTGAACTGTTGAGTGAACAACAAGTATCCTGGGGTTACAATCCACTGTTTATATACATGAATGGGCCAATCGGATCGCTACACACCGTCCTTGACCATTTGGCGGGTAAACGTATATCATAAAGTCGACATTGTGGTAACCTTGACAGGAGCCCATCATAACTCCGACACTGTAACGTCAAAATGACTCTTGTGATCTAGCTTCGCTATTTATCGACAATGATATTTGGTAGCGAAATCATACTAAAGTTATAGATGAATGGCTAATTGAAACACTGTGTACTTATTGAGTAACTTTCCTATCGAATTTCATTAAACTTTCTGCTATCTATAAATTTTAATTTAAAAAAATGAAATATGCGTTGAAAGAAGAAAAAAAGCAAAATGCCTCTGAAGAATTTTCATAGAAAATTCTTTCTAATTTTTGACGCAAGTTAAATTTCTCAATTTTATGAACTTGAATTTTGAACTGGGAGAATTTATTTAATTTTAACATGCTATAATTTATTTCAGTATTTTTAATTTTAAGAAATTCTTGTTGGAAATCAAAATGCTCATTTTATATACGAAATTCAGCCAATTGTATTTGTTTATAAATTAAAGAGCTGATAAAATGGTATTCATTAATTAACAGACAAATAAAATAATGATGTTAATTAGGGCTGGTGGAGAAGATAGCATTAGTGATCGCTTTTCATCACTAAATCGGCATAATCCATACTATGAACAGTTTGCGTTACGTCTGAATGGTTCGAAGCCGACGGATGGCTTCCTGGAATTCTACAATGCAACGACAAATGAATGGATACCTTCTTGTGACCGAGAATTTACCCTACGGAATGCACAGGTTTCTCTTCCGGAATTAATCTTTAGCTCATTAATTTAATTCGCATTAGGATGTTGGAGAAGTTGAAGCGAAAAAAGATTTTTCCTTTTGATAAATGAAAAATAAATTAGTAAATCTCTACCTTTTTTCAATGATGTGGTGAAAAGTCGCGGTTTTGAGATTTGTTGATATAATTCTTGGCCGGAATCTCGCTCTTGGATAACTCTAACTCGAACTTTGGTAACTAAACCTTTATTCGAATAAGAAAATAAACTACAAAGGCGTTAGAAACATACGAACACAATAAAACAGGCTAATAAGTCCAAAGTGAGCTGGTTGAGGTTGCCGTCGTCGGAGCGGTAAAGATTGTCGATTCCAGTTGTGAACTGATTGAAAAGATATCCTCTTGGATGATAATCCAGTTTGTTCCATTGTGTGAGCCAATCAGATCGCGACACATCATGCTTGACCAGTTGGCGGGCAGAAGTATATCATAGATTCGACATTGTGGCGCCATCTTGATCTTTGTGACTTTAACTTCGCCATTTTGGCGACAAATGAGTAGTTTAATTCAATGTGAATAGTGGATAAAAATTTGGAAAATTTTATTTACGAGAGAGAACTTTTCTTGGTTAAATTCCAATAATTTATAGTGCCTACAGTAAGGTTGAGGTATGAAATGCTTGATATTTTAGAACTAAAATGACTTATTTGTTTTAATTCAATATTCATCATCAAAGGAATTAAATTTAAATTATTAAAAGCCAAAAAAAATACAAATGAAAATTAAAATTTTTACTTCTTAATTTTTCTAAATTAATTAGGCATATGTGCAAAGGGAAAATTGCATGATTAAATTCCAGGTAGTATGTCGTGAGCTTGGCTTCAGTGGTACAAATGTCTACGAATGGTTAACACCGCGGTGGAATTACAATCCAAAAATAACATTCCCAAGAAGTTATGTTGTTCCACGGCAATGTGTTGGAATGGAATTAAAACTGAAATATTGTCAGATACGAATTAGCAGTAATTTAAGCATGTGGCAGTGTATCGATAATGAACATTTTAATTACATACACTGTGGTGAACAAACGGTCTTAAACAGGTTCGCTCTTTTATCCGATGATAATTCAAATTAAATTTGGAAACGAGAGTTTTCAATTTGATTTTTCAATCTCTTTTGTTCCTGATAATATTTTTGGTTAATAGTATTTCTATTTTTTTATCTCTGGTCCATAATGATGAGATAGAAAAACCAAAGAGAGATCAACGAAAAAGAAATCCTAAAAATGAGAGAGTAATCCTTTTAAGATGGTATTTGATCACTTTAATTAAATTTGAACGTAAAATAGAATTATAGTTTAGATCGTTTGTGGCTGTTATGGTTATGAACGAAAAATGATAATTAGAAAGTAGGTTTTAACTAAAACCTACTGAAAAAGTAAGCATAATTTAGAAAAGATTGCCTAAATGATTTGAATAAATCTATTAGCACAAACTTTTGAAATGGTTTTGCAAAAAATTAATTAAATGAGAAATTATAAAAAAATGCAAAAAGTCACGAAGATAATTGATGCGAAAAATAAAAGTCAGATTAATTATATAAATATATGCTTTTCAAGACAGAATAGTAATCTGAGCTAAGGTAATCATAAAAACTTAATTAATGCAAATTGACTTGGATCGATTAATTAGATTTTTCCTTTTCACTTTGAATCTTAAATGTAACAAGAAATGGTGTAAGTTTTTAATTAATTATGGATTAAATATATTGAACGATTCCACTATTTAATGGGAAAAGTGAGAAAGGAAGTTTTTTTAAGCTAATTAAATTAAATTATATTGAAACTAATGGTAAGAATGAAAGAATGCGAACAACCTGCGAGAGTAATATTAGATTCTCATGTTTCAGTAATTATATTGCTAATTGGGGTGGTATTACAATAGCACATGGCAGTATTGATTACATGAAAAGTAATACAACAGTGGGTAAACATTATTTTTAATTATTTATTTTTTGTGCATTTAATTAATTTCATTTCATTCCAATCCGGATCCAATTTATAGCGATTTTCGATTTAAATTTTGTTAATTTTGAACAATCGTATAAAATCTTTATTATTAAATAGATAAGTCAAGAAATCAGAATCGATTCAGTTCAAATTCATTGATGGATTATTGTATTTCTCTGTACGCGAAAAGAAATTTCGAATTCGAAACTAAATATTTGTAGTAATTTAATTCTTATTTTATATTTTCACAAATAAATTTGTCGAAAAAAATGAAATAATAGAAGATTCGATACTACGAAATGTCGAGATTGTTGGAGGTGGTTTAGCTCATAACGAAACAATTGATGTTGCCGCGGTATTATTGATTGCTTCTAATCCGATATTTGATCATGTGAACATCACAAATTCATCCATGCATGGACTACAGGTTTCCTTTTGTTTTAAGAAATGAGTTTAGAAGCAATTTATTCCATGATTGTGACATTCATCAGAAATTTCTCTTTGTAATAAATAATAAAATCGATGAGAGCCAATGTTTATGAATTGATGAACTTCTAAACAATATAAAGGAAGGACTGAGCATTGATTTTTGACTTGTTCATTAAAAGTTGTAGATTCTCATACCGTCTGGCGATATAAGTTTGCACAAAGTTAATGTTGCACAAAATCATGGCTACGGTATAAGTTTATGGTTATCGAATTTGCAAAACTCAGCTGGAAATTCAGGTATTTTTTCTCTTTTCGAATTTTAATATGGAAAGAAAAAAAATGCGAAAGAATTGTTTTTTTCTGGATGCTTTTAAAGAGCACAAATTTAATATTATTAAAGTTTCAATAAAGTTATTCCTATAATGCAAACACATTTCTCAGTGTTTTATGGATTTTTAGCTTAAATTTAACAGCCTGTTTGGTTATACTTGTATTGTCGCATCGAGACAATCAAAATAGAATGAAATGCTTATATTACAGTATAGAGACGTTACCGTGTCTTACAGTAGTTGTCCACAAATGTTAATATTTCCAGCAAGTGTGTTAGGAATGATGGATATCATACCGTACGACGCTCGTGGCTTACTGGACATTTGTGCGGCACAGAAAAAATTTGAAGCTTCAAATCGTATAATAATGTTCTACAAATATGACTCACATGCTGTTGACTGTGTCAAAATCTTCACATCGTCAGAACGAAGCATTGCATTTCGATTTCTTTTGGTAAAAAATTAGATTTTCGAATTAAAATTTACAATAATGTGCGGTTTTATTTATTTGTTTGGAATTTTTGTTAGCAATTCGTAAGAAGGATTTGAACTCAATTAAAATTGTAATTAAACTTTACATGGTTGTTCAATTCAAGCATTGTTTTATTCAAATATTAAATTTTGTAATGTTATTTGAAGTTCTAAATATTTTGTTGGATGCCATTGGCACATTGCGTTTTCTTCTCCTGAACATTTAGATAGTTTGTTTCATATAGATAATTTAATTAATGAAATAAATTTAAGAAATGATCGATTTCAGGTGAATCTCTACGATGGATCTGGAATGAATCCTGACCGTTTAGATTCAGTTACTGTATACAGCGATGCTAGATTTACTCAACGCGTGCATCAGTTCACTTCACGAACATCAGATTGGTCATCGAGCATCCAAACACACTCACTCTTGGCTGTACATATGCGAGCCAATCCAGCTAATAGTATTTATGGATTTATCGCTGAAATCACTGTGATCCCAACATTATCGCAAAAGTGTAAGTCTTTCTCTCACTCAATTATTCACATTCAAAAACATTGTAACATTCGATCCAACGGTAGGTACACACTGCCGTCATAGGACGCTTCTCCACATTATGTGCAATGTGTTTTATAACAACGAGTTACAGTGTCCATACGCACAAATATAAAACATTTAATTGTTTTTCAGTTACTCAAAACCAACTATTTCATTCATTTCACTTCTGATTTATGCATGAAATGGTAAAATTCTGCAGATAATAATTTTTGCATAATTTATGTCGTTCATATAATCAGTTTCATTGAAATGATAATTTTTTCAAACAATTGTGATAGTTGGTGGTTTTCTCACCCATTGAAATATTTCGAATAATTAACGGGTATACCGCAAATTCAATTCTTGCTAAAATAATTTCGAAGTTTTGTGAAGAGAAATTTTTCGAGAAAAGAAATAAATGATGCAACTTTTTTTCCTTATAGATGGAGCAAGTGAAGTTTCAATACGGCACAGTCGCATCGAGAAAAACGATCGCGGTGCAATCATCTACCGTAATACTGGAGAAATAGGACCTAATCTTCTAATTAGCAACTGTATGATCCGAAGGAATGGCTATCATTTGTGCGGCAATATCACCACAACAGCTCATGCCGTTCAGTTGCATTTCCATAATGCACTGGTTAGCAAAGCACTATCATTTCTAGTTACTTTGTCATTTTATTGTTATTTCAGTCTCAGCGGTTTTTTCTTTTGGTTTCAGTTAGCTCACTTTCGCAACAATTTATTAATGGAAAATATTGGTGGACTATGGATGACTGCTTTGACAACAAGTGCAGTCGCTCGATTAGCTGTAGTTATTCGAGATTGTGCTTTGATGCATAATTCAAATGGTACTATTCTTGCATTTCTGGGAAATGGTAATCAGGTTGGTTTCTTCTTCCCTTTTTTGCATTTCTAAATTTGTTATTCATCTCACCCAAATTCTAAAATTGATCATTTACTGGAAATTGAGTTGTCTTTGCAATCCAAGTCATTTCAACTGATTTAATTTTTCCGTAGCATCGATTGAAATTAGATCTTTATTTGGATTTATATTAGCCGTAGGAGCAATAATTACCATTTAATGAAAGTATTGATTAATGGAAGCATAAATTTGGAGGCTATGCAGAAGAATTCTAAATTATCAACGAGATAAATTCATTAAGATTGTCAAAATGCAGGAAGGGAAAGAAAGTACAACTGGTGATCTTTGCAGAATGATCTTTTGCAGAGATTATGGTTGTTCAACAATTTGATCAGAAGTAATTATGCATTGCATCAGGATACGGTATTGCTAAGAGGTACCACGGCAAATTTAACACGTAATCTATTTGCTAACAATACAGGCTTACATAATCTTGATTTACAATCTAATTTACCAGACTCACTGGATTCGTATGTGTTGCATAGGAACTGGTTCTATGATAATATTGCTCTTGGACATGGCTACCAGTACCAGGTACTATCATTATTTTATTACCAGTACTCATTTCTCATTGACTTCATTTTAACTCAATTAATTCTAATTTAAGTTCAGCCCTTATCAACTCAGGGCGGGAAAATGAATTGATATATAATTACCACCTGTAGAATTTTCGTTTTATCATCTGTGATTGCTTTCGTATTGCAAACAGAAACAAATTGCATAGCTATGGTACAGAAGCTTACAGAAGCGATACGGATATCAACCGGATCATTACTTGGAGGATGAATTTATGGGTCGACTGAAACGACAGACTGGAATGGAGGAAGGTATTAGCTTCGACTGGTGGGCTCGTGTAGGTACAGATTCGGAACGTTATCGGAGTACAGTATATGGAGGCATTTCAAATATACTATATCGTGAAAATGCATTCAACAATCCCATCAATCTCTATGAATTGGTCGCTGGAAAAACGAATGGGTAAAACGATTTACAACTAATTAGTAGCCTTATCTATTAATTAATTATAAGTTCTACCAAATGGATCGTATCAAACTTTTTGCATGAATTTTCGACTTGCTGACTTGTAGGATCAGTAAGTGTAACTAAATTGACGAGCTTTTGATAAGTTCCGGTACAAGTGTGCTTTGCTATTATTATCCTCCGTAATCATCGAACCATCATCATCATAGTTAATTTCACGGTTTAGACAGGGTGAAGGTCACAATTATGCTGTCTTGTTTTTTCTCCAATTTTTTGCTGCGAACAGCACTTTCTCTAGCTAAAAATCATTGATCAGATTGATTGAAATTTGAGTTAAAAGTTCTAAAATTGAAATGTTTCAAATTTCTTGTAGCATGGATGAAAGTGCAATTGATGCGAGACAAAATTACTGGGGTTATCCGGGAACAGCTGGTGTTGCGGCCGGAAAAATTCGTGATCATCATGATTACGAATTTTTAATTCAAGTGGATTATCTTCCAGTTCTTGAATCTAATGCATCGCTTACCGAAGGTAAATAAATGCCTTTAAAAAACTAATTGACGACAAAGTAATTAAGAATTTATTCTTTGAATTGCATGGAAATTGTCAGATGATTAATAAACTTTTTGAAGCAAACGACAACCATCATTATTTAATAAAATAATGATTGAAATTTATGGCAGTTTGTGTGACATAATAACAAGAAAGTTGTACGATCTAATCGTACATTTTACAGTATGATACCAAGCATTTTCGACGGTAGCACTGTAATAATGATTTTAAGATGGGGAATGGATTGAATAGATGAAATTATTTTTAAATGATATGAAATATAATGGTTTATTTATTGGTATGTATAGAAGAAGTGCTATTAATTTGTTTTCAGGTAATTGTCCAGGTGGGTGGTTTCAGATTGGTAGGGATGAATTCAAGTCCTGCTTCCTGTACAGTGGTGCAGCAGCTACATATATGACTGCTGTCAGATTTTGTCAGGTACACATATATCACTGATTTATCTAATTATTGAACGCATTTGATTTCAGCAGGTGGTCATAACAATAGTTGATAATAGTGATAATGGCTGTGATCACTACGGTATTTTATCCTTTTATTTATGAAGGAAAAAATTATTTCAAATTTAAAAGTGCCTGAATGATAAATGAAATAATTCGATGCTTTATGTAAACAAGATGGAAAAAATTTTTTTCAAGTTTTCTTCTACAGGAAGTGGATGCATTTGTGCCATACCTGAGGGTCGATGACAGTAAGCAAAAAGAACTTGCAAAACGAATCGATGATATCATCCATGTACGGACAGATGATAGTATCGACCATCACAATACCTTTACAGTACTTTTATACTCTTTCTTATCTCTGTTCAAAAAGTGTTACTGTTCTCTAAATCTGTTTGAACTGCTTTCTTAATAAAATAAAAATAACAAATTATTCCAACCTTTTTTGAAATTATTTATGTTTGTATGTATTACAAATTTTAGCTGAAATTTGAAAATTAGGCGATCAAATTTAAATCGAAAAATTCCCAACATTTCTAAAATATGCAATTTTAAGCAATATTTTTTTTGAAACATCTTTTCCCAAAAAATTATTTATAATTTAGTTTTTAATAAAAGTAATTCACTGATTTTTGTATTAATGTATGACTATACCATTTTCGTAAAATAATTTAATCTCATAGTTCTACTTCAAAATAAATAATTTTTTTTTAAAAATTTAATTTAACAAAATGAAGCGTGAAAGGCAGGAATGCATGTTAATTAATCATAAATCACTCTATAGGATGCATACGACAAACAGGTATGGATCTCAGGTGTGACAGTTCCGGTAACACAATGCGGTTCGCTGAGCACACGTACCGGTAATATTGGCACTCAGAACTGCAATAACTTGCTATCATTTGTATGTGAAAAAGGTTCCTCAATTCTTATTAAGTTATACGTAAAGCGGATGACTTAAAATGAATTTAATCGAAATGTAGCTGATTGTAACAATGGAACTAGAAATCGCTGTTCTCATTGTTGATTTCAACAAAATTACTCACCACTAGTTTTTGCCACCTGAAAAATGATTTTTGTGTCGCAGAATGAATTATTGCCGAAACAACAGAATTTTTTATCGAAGTTTTCTGATATCATTCTGTATAGTCAAAAAGAAGCTACTCAGTAATTTGAAGAAGCATTGACCATAATTAGGTCGGAATTTTAATGATCAGTCAGAGTTAGGATATTAATCATAAATAACTGAAGCGATAAGTGTGGCCATAAAAACTCCGATTCGTTTACTAAACGCAGCGATAAGAAATTTGATAAGTATAATTAATTGAATAATTCAAGGAGCTTTGTCATACGATGAACCGACACTTTGGCGAGGTGGTATAATCATTGCGATCATTGCTTTAACTCTACTTATATTCATCATTTTATTGCTGGCCGTGTGCTGGTACAGGAAGTCAAGGAAACGGAAGGAAGAGGAAGTGAGCCGAAAGGAATGCATCCGCGCTTCGCTGAGACTTAGCAAATTGGCAAACGAATTGCGGAGAAAGGACTTCAGCAGCCGATTCGCTGACAATGTGTGCTATTCGATCAAATTTGTCTCGTCGTTTTTCTTAAGTTTTAAATATAAACAATTGGAATATTTTTAATTAAACTTATGATTTTATTTTGCTGTGATTATTTGCAATGTTATCCAAAATAACTGCAGTTATTATAAACGGTGTGATTAAGCATGTTATTGTCGTTATCTTTATCGTCATTTTTCGATAACATCATTTGCACCTTATGTGATTTAAGCGTGAAATTTGAGGAGAAATATGATATCAGTTCATTTATTTTTTTAATTAACCCGTTTATTTATTCATTGCATTCAGCTTTTTATTAATTCGATTATTCGTTCGCTTGTTTATTAATTCAATTAATTAGACAAATACTTTATTTTATTTGTTAATTAAATAATTTTACTGCATTTAATTAACTAAATATTTTATTCATTATGAATATTTCAACTTATTTCAACTCTGTAGATGGCAAAAGCGGGAGCATTGAATGGTGCAGATTTGCAAACGGATGATGTCATTATGAATGCGCACCGTAACTTAGTGTATGGGAAGGATAATGATAATTCCTGGTTAACAGTGATGAAACCGGAATTGTCCATGGACATGTATTCGGGAAACACTTCTGTCACTTCCTTTATTGCTCAAAATATCAATTATCGTCCAACTGTTGTGGAAGCAAGCAAGGTAAATTCCACTGTTGATTCGACATGTTTCGGAAATAGTACGGAAAGTTCTACATATCAAATGCCATCATCAAACTCCAGGTAACAGTCTTTTGTAATTTTCCTTGAGATTATATTTGAGAGTTTCTTTCCTTGTATTTTATTAGCTATAATTATGTTTTTTTAAGTGGTGCTGCTAAATCTATGATTGGATGAAAGAGAATTGATTAGGACTTAGAATGTTTGTCGTAGATTGTCATATTTTTATCTTACTCAGCCATTTCAGGAATTTGGTGTCACAAAAGACAAATCCACATTCTGAAGTGTCATTAAGCACTTTTAACACCTATGGAACGCTGGTAAATAGCCGTTCAGGTAGTTGTAATGATCGGTCCGTGACTGAGCGGCATAACACAGATGTGTCAACATGTAGTACAAGTGTGGATACTGTCACATGTTCAACATGTTGTGACTGTGGTGAGTCAACCCTTACGGAACGATCATCCTGGAATGACTCCAGCAGTGCTAAATCATCAATCATTTCTGACCGGACTATTCAACAATTGGTAATTTTTTTTGTTTTTTATTTGTAATTCAAATTTGAATTGCCATGAACTGTTTGTAGATTTAAATAAAGTGGGATGCAATTTGATTTTCCTGCGATTTCAATGGGTAAAAAATAAATTCAAGTATTCGGATTCATTATGATTGTTTAATAAATAAGTGGTAAGAAAATGGGATGGACAAGAAACACTTGAGCATCCATGTTATCTCTAAACTTGACAAACACTCATATCTTTGCAATTATCCAATTATGGGAGCTTATTTTTCTTAAATGAATGGAACCAAGGAATGGACAAGAATTTAAGGTCAAACCACTTCTTAATCGAACAGAACAATTTCCACCAAAGGCAACGGAAGGAGAAGTTACATCATGTCTACCGCTTAAAACTTTTGATTCACGTCCGCGGTCATTTCAAAATAAACTTGTCGATCTTCCACCGCCTCCGTTATTTGATCCAAAATTGCTTGAAAGTGGGTTCATTTTGTCGTTATCGTTTCTGAAATTGTATAATCGTAATTTTGATAAATCGGTAAAGATACAAGAAGAAATTTCTAGAATTAGTTTTTTTTTTAATTTTTAAAAAATTTATTAATCATTTATTTCAGAAAGAATTGAGTCTTTCATTTGGATTTAACTTTTTTATTAATACATTTCTTGCTTTAAGTTCATGGAGCTTCTTCTGTTTCGTCATCTGAAACAAATGGTAAAACACTGCTTAGACCAACACGCAACGCACCACTACCACCAGCGGGAGCAACATCGCGTACTGCTACCTTAGTAGATGAGCAACTTCTTGATCCATTGGAGATCCCGGCTATTTCGTCACCACCACGACGTTCATTATATGAAACTACCACGGAATTTGTTCAAAATAAGCCTTATAGTAGTTCATCTTTATATAGGACTAAAATTCGTCCTACCGTGCCACCACCAGATGTACCGGACTATGAGTGCGTTCAGAATCCTCAGTCAAGCCAGTCCCTTGTTGATCTCATTGCTCCACCTTTACGCTACCAGCGAAGTAATTCCACCGACAAAACATTGCCCATCGAAACGTCAATGTGAATTGTTTACAATTTTTTACATCTACAATTCCGGTTTTCACGTGACGTTACATTTTGTTTCACGTAATATTTTTGCGGGTTTCTTTTTAAGTAATTTTTGTGATTCTCTGCCTTTTTTTATGTTTTCATTTTTTCACCCATAATCCTCTTCTTTGATGCGATCTCGGATGGTAACAAGCCTGATAATGATAGTGATAATGATAATCATGCAATTCTTGTCACACTTCATCAACTGAGGCAAACAAACTGTATACAGATGAATTCCTTATCTCGTAAGCTCATCCACTCTTGTAATTTTGAATTTTGCGTTCATAAATTTACGGTTTCCCCTTAACGTATCTCCATGTCTTCTGCTTGGTCGTGGATAATATTTCTCTGCCAGATTCTTTGCTGGTTGAACTTTCATTTATTAATTAATTACGTCATATTTCGTCATGCTCACGCATTTCTCAATTGATATAAATTTTTCTGTAAATATTGAACTTTTTTGTGTTTTGGCTCAATTGTGCTTTATCTGCGCCAATATGTTATTTTTGTTTTTGAAAATTAAATTTTATTCAATATTAATGTGCATAACTCCGCCATTTTTCCGCTGATTGTAATTCAGAAACCACAAATTGAGACAAATTGTTCACATTCTTAAATTTGGAATTAAGGATTTCACATCGACGACATCGTAGCGGTGTATCACGCTTGCACACTTTTTGACTTGGGTTCAAAAAAAGATTGGTTGTTGTTGACGTGATCAGGCGGTACTAAGGGGGGGGTGAGGTTTACGGGTACCGCGGTATTGCGAATGCAGAAGATGAATTGTCAGTGCAAAGTGAAAAAAAGTGGAAAAAAGTCACGAAGTGGCGGAGGTATTTTAACAGTTTTGTCAAGGGTCTTTCATTATTGATAAACTTTAATGAAAGGGGTTACGTGTGTGTTTAAGTTGAATTGGAATTCAAAATTGTTGGTCAGTGGTATTTTACACTAAGATTTTGTCCTCTTACTTGGAAATGATTGAAAATTTGAACTTTTTATGTAAGAAAAAAATGAAGGAAGTGAATTACTTGACTGAAAAATGTTTTTTTTTCGCTTTTTGATCTTTTATATTTGAGATAATTTCTTTCCTACCCATTAATAAATAGGTGAGGTGTAGTCCACAAGTTTCAATCGCACAAAGAAGGGAATTTGGGCGGAACACTTACAGAGGTTCTTATATGAACGAAAATAGTTATTTTTATAATAAAGTTAGGAATCTTGAGTATGATACGGAATGCCAATCTTAACGAGTAAAAGATGAAATTAGAATCATAAATAGATGAAACTTTATTTGCTAATTAACATTTCACTGCAATTACTTGACAGTATTACCTATTTCTATTTCTCAAGTTCGTTTCAGAAATTATATTATGGTACTTCGTGTTCTGGTGACCGGTGCAGCAGGTCAAATTGGTTATTCTGTGGTACTGCAAATTGCTAATGGTGGTGTTTTTGGTCCTGGAGTGGTACGAATTTCCTTCTGATCTCTGAAAATACTAGCTTGCTGTTAATGGTCTTCCACCTTTTCTTAAATTTACTTTTTAGCGCTTTTTTTAACCATTCTTCTAATAGTATTAAATGTTCTTAATTAATTTCTCCCGATGAACTGTTATGAATTCTTTATTGGAAATTATGGATTGGCACGAATAAAATGACCAGCTGAGAGAGTGCAGCAAGTTTATTCAATCACTTGTCATAAAGTGAAAAGCTTTTATTCCTTTACTTTTTCCAATTAAAAAGGATATAATCTTTCTCAAACAAATTTCATTGATATGTTCTTGTTGAAATAAAGAAATAAAGCAGGTTAAAGGTTTCCAGCCTGTTGTTCTTCTGCTATTTGATATACCACCAATGTTGCAAGCTCTTGAAGGTATAAAGTTTGAACTGCAGGATTGCTCGTTACCAACCTTACAAGGTCAATTTCATTTGTCCATTTTAACTTTAATCCATTTAATGACGATATACCACTTCTTCGTTATCTAATTCATTTAGATTTTCGCTTCATATTGAACTTTTCAAATTTGTTCCTGCAAGATTTCTTTTTCTACAGAAGTAGTTGTCGCTGTAGAAGAGAAAGAAGCATTCAAAGATATTGACTATGCATTCCTAATTGGTGCAATGCCAAGAAAGGAAGGTATGGAACGAAAGGATTTGCTTTCTGCCAATGTAAGAATTTTTAAGTCACAAGGAATGGCTCTTGCGAAGTTTGCCAAACCAACTACCAAGGTATTTATTTCTTCCTTCGTTGTTTGTTTATTCGTGCATTTGACTGCGCATTTACTTTTTCTGTTCTTGCATGTGTTCATGCTTATAGTCATGCCGCACCATTACAAGATTTTCTTTGTAGTGATGAATTGAATAAAATTTGTTCTACAAATAAAATTCTAAACAAACAAAGTTTGTAATGTTGTCGTAAATGGTGCTTTAATCTTGTTGTTTATAAATAAGACAGTTGTCTTATTACATTCATACGAAATGAAGGCAGTTGGTTGGCATTATTGTTTCATAATTAGAAATTAAAAGCAAAATTAATTAAAAATTAAAAGTAATTAAAAGCTAAAATTGAAAGTATAAACACTTTGTAATTTTGTATGAATTAATCTTTCCTTTTAAAATGCAGTGGCACAAAGAATTTTAATTTAGGTAATTGTTGTTGGTAATCCGGCAAATACAAACGCATATATCGCGGCGAAATTTGCATCTCCAAAGGTGCCAGCGAAGAATTTTACCTCGATGACTCGGTTAGATCACAATCGTGCGACATCGCAAGTTGCAATGAAATGTGGTGTCAGGGTTTGGTTTTCGGTCTATTTCTTTCAAATCCCGAGATATTACTGAATTCATTTTTCTGGATACATAATTCCTATGCTTATCACTCATTTATATTTATTTGGGTTGTGCAGTAACCTTTGCACGATTTTCAAGTATTTCAGGTTCAAGATGTAAAGAATGTAATTATCTGGGGTAATCATTCAAACACTCAATATCCAGATATTGCGCATGCCAAAATTGTCAAGAATGGTGTGGTGCTTAGTGCATACGAGGTTATTAATGACAAGGAATGGATTCAGGGACCGTTTATCAGTGTGAGACTCGCTTTTTGTTTTATATTTACATGTCATCTTTCAACTGGTCTCATGTAATTTAAAAAAAAAATCACATGTCAAGAAACTCTCGACCAAGCCTTTACAGATTGTACAAAAGCGTGGTGCGGTAATTATCGAGAAACGAAAATTGTCATCAGCAATGTCAGCAGCAAAAGCAGCTTGTGATCATATCCATGATTGGCATTGTGGAACGAAGCCGGTATGATTCCATCTTCTTTCAATATTATTTTAGTCAATGTTTTCTTGTGAAAGTGTACTTCTGTTTTGATTCATTTTAAGTAAATTATAGAACGATGATTATGAATGATTGAGGCAGGAAGAGGGGCATGAGAGAAATTAATGTTAGCAGTATTCTGACTTCCTTCCTATTTCAACACAATTATAGAGCGTGCATTCACACGTGAAGTGATATTAAGGAGAGGAAGTATACATAATTATCCACCGCAATGTGAAACAGCAATTGCTGGTAATGCAGGTTTTCATAAGTTGCACTTGCAGGGCGAATGGGTATCAATGGGTGTTCCATCAGATGGCTCATATAGTATTCCCGAAGGACTGATGTTTTCATTTCCTGTTACTATTTCTGCTGGTGAATATAAAATTTTTCAAGGATTGCAGTGGGACGAATTTACTAAAGGAAAAATTGCTATCACACTAAAAGTATGATTTATAAATGGATTTTGTTTAATCGATCACATTAGAGGACTACTCTCAATTAATTTAAGGAATATTTTTGTGTTATTGTTTAGCTCATTCAACCATTATTCGACTCTTTTTTTCTCCACTTTTCGTAATTTTCCAATTTTGTAAAAGCTAAACACTCGGAGTGGTAGTCATTGAAAAATTTCAGATTCCGATCTTTCTTTTGAGTTTGTTAAATTTTCTGTACTGATCTATGATACGATATATAATAAATTGGATGTTAGATTATGTTGTCGTTGAGTTTTCGATTTAGTTTTAAAATTCGTTTTATGAGTTTTTGATGATGCGTTAATCCAGGTTTATGGTTTAGTTTTGTCAAATTATTCCATTGATTTCCTAAGTATAGAATGAGACTGTTAAGCTTCGACTCTTTCGGTGTAGGCTTAGAAGTAGGAAAATCCGTGGATAAAGAAAAGCTGCCTGTAAGTGTCATAATAGTTATTGATGTGGCATTGCATACAGTGTCTGGAAGTTTTAACTAATTGACAGTGGAAGTATTTGCAGGAATTGGAGGACGAACGTGATGAAGCTCTTCAAGCATGCGCTTAAATATGATCAGCAAATGTAAAATTCATTCAGTAAACGACGGTTTTTTAAGAAACTGGGACACGAATTTCTGTCACTCTTTGTCGATATTTCTGTATCTCTGTTATATCAAACATAAATGATTAGTTGATTTTTAATTACTTTGTCATATTTGTAAATTTACTTTCATACAAGCTCTTGTTTATTTAGTATTTTTTGTAGTTTTAGAATGTTTGAAAATTTATGTTGTCGGGAAACTGATCATTCATTGTCTTAGCTCAGTGCTCAAATCTATGGAACGGATTTTAGGTGGATGGCTTGGAAATATATGGTGTAACATAACCTTCACAGCTGATCTATAACTCCTTTTTGGTATAGTGATAATATTTTTAATATGTTGGAATTGAAATAATATGATTGGGAACAAGTTATAACTGTCCAGTTTGGTCGTGATGAAGGTCACCATCCGAAAAACGAGGTGTATTGTTGAGTAATGCAGTATTGTTGCTGTTGTATGGCAGTGGTTCGTACTAAAAAGTATATGGCTGGTCTGTGCGTAAACTGGTTACCTGTTATGTTATTAAGCTGATTGAATGAGTACGATCAGTGAAGAGATTTATCTTATTGACCCACTGAACACAAAAAATTGAATAATGAATTTAGCTTATCACTGTGTCAGTGTGCTTTATTGACGATGAATCCTCGACTGCATGTTATTTGTAATCAAATTTGCTCGCCAAGTTGATTTAAACGTATCAAAAAAACTTTTTTGCCAGTTCCTGACGATAGAACTGTTTTGAATTGAATATATAATCATTCCCAACACGTTATTGGCCATCTTCGGAATTTCCATGAAGATATAATTATGTTAAATGCTTCGACTAAAAAAATTAACCAAGAGTATTGTGATAAAGAAACAACCTTGCTAACTTCGGAAAATCACTGCAACAACTTTGATAAAAATCACAACAAACGAAGTTCAACATTTTCCTCATTCTTAAAGAATAATCCCAATTTGATCAATTTCAAAAGAGTCATACTTTTTTGGAAAATGTTATTATTGTAAGGAATAAAATAAGTAGTAAAAGTATACCATCCCTTCATTTATGTTTAAATAATACAAGCACGTTGTTGGGTGACACATTGTCTTTTGCCTAATTAATTAGAGGAGATGTGCCTGCCGTCTCTTTTGATAGATGATGATTCAATTGTTTACTAATTTTTTTTTGAGATGTTTGTCTCGCCGGGTTGCAAGGTCCGCTACTGTGGAGCATCGTCTTCGTGCGTTCAGCTCCATAGATGCAAGTTGTGTACCGGTCGCTAAAGTCTGTCGTCGGTGATAACACAGCTGGAGATTGAACCCTTCTATGTGCATCGTATTAATCTCTCGACATGCGAATTAATCCATTACACTATAAATCCGCGCAATCCATTGGCCTAATATTACAGTTTATTCGAAATATAATACTGCAAAAGAATGCGTATACACTTCTGAATTATTTGAAATTGAAATTCAAACTTTATCCATCACCAAATATTTATTTAACATATTGAAGCGAATCTAAAGACAGACATGCAATTTCGATATATTTATAATATTCCGAAAGTTCAAAATTTTCTACCCTGATATCTGAGCATTAAAAATTTTTCAAAATAGAATTTTAATTCGATTTGTTTTGAAATAAAAATATTTTAAAATCAAAAAAATTTTCCGGATAATGTTGAATAAATTGGATGAAACAGAAATTTTCACTGATTTAATCATTCAATGCGAATTTCCACAGGACAAAAATATAAGAAATACCAAAAAAAAAATGGACAAGAATAGAGTGAGTGTAACATGAATTAATCATTTTTTGAATTAAAATTAGATTTTTAACCTTTCATCGATTTAATACGAAATGACAATTGTATGAAACTGAAGAAATTCACAATAATTCGATCCTTTCAAGACTTTCATGGTATTTTGTGTGAGATTTCTCTCCGTCTTGTGTTTGAAATGATCAATTCCCGGTAGTCGCAGACTTCATCTAACCTCCTTTTTCATACTAACTCCTGTTAGTCCATTATTTCCTCCTTGTATTGCAAGAGAGATGAATCTCGAAGGCAAATTGATTTCTGTTGCACTTTTGCACATTTCGTCCAGGTGGCATCTATTTTTATTGCGCAGAATTTTTTCATACGGCCATTGTCGGAGATAGTTGAGCCAAGCTATTTGAAACTGTTGCATCTCACTCTTCATGCGACTATCTTTGCCCGACCGACCCATCGCAAAGGTCTGCCATCGGTGATAACATATCTGTG
>JABVXS010001138.1:0-18065 GCA_013365335.1 Madathamugadia hiepei | reverse complement strand
CCAACCGACCCGTCGCTAAGGTCTGTCGTCGGGGAACCGACCGCTCACGATCGAGACAAATTAGTAGCATGGATTATAAATGACTATTTTTCTTTTTCAACCAGTTCATCAACCCCAAAAATTGTTTCCTGAAACAAACGGATAAATTAATTTCGCAAGAAGAAAACCTCATGCGTCACAAGTAACCACCACCTAGATGGTTACCGCAAAAATGCTCGGAAAAGAAATGCTCCAGAAATTTCCAAACCATTATTTCGAAGAATTAATTGACTTCGTCTGATTCCACCGCGGATGAACTACTCTGCAGTACCTTCAGCAGAAGAAATACTGAAATGATTTAACGATGCATCTTAGAAAACAAAGTTCGATATCAAACAGGAAAGGTTTACAACGTCAGAAGACCTCTCTTCAGCGCACGTGCTACGGCATTATTACGTCATTTCTCTACAGTTTGTTACACAATATGCACACACACACAAAAGGGCAGTTCCACCCATCCACCTATCCTGACACATTTTCAGCTCACAACCACCGGTCTCTTCCTTCACCAAACTACGAACTTTTTAAATTTTAACAATTTAAAATCTAATTCAGAACTCCAAACATCAGAGGGAGGAAAAAAAGATATTGAAGCTTGACGGAATTTTTACTTCTACTTAATACTACGAGGCGCATTTCAGGTTTAGTTTGTGTAGGTTCTGTTCCACAGCGTGGTCTCTTAAAATCAATTCAAAATTTGGCATTCGTTTAAACATGAAAACAGTAGTTATTCATGCAGAAGGTACCACTATACCGTTTCTTGAATGCTAAGACTGACTCTGCGAGTTACAGTACGACTGACAGGTAACGTATGGAAATTTTCAAAGGAAAGATATACAGTCTTGAACTATGCAATTTAACAAAAATTAAAAAGCAGCTGATATTCAGGAATATTAAGAATTACAGTCAATCCGCTATATTGATGAGGATAACTGAGGACTAATTAATCCCGACATCCACGAAACCATTGCACTTTTCCCATTTCGTCATCGATGTCAGAATTTTTTAATAATGATTTTTTCGAATTAAATCACCCAAATTTATTTTAGCTTAAATTTCACTTGATTGTTAAAATGCTATCCAAATTCCAAAAACAACTAATAAGATATTTTTACATTGACCGTTTTCTCAATCTTTGCAATGTCATATATTGTAATGCCCGTTACTTTTGTCGATTCTTCAATCCTTGTGCTATTTTTTCTGTTAATCATCAAGGAACCCCTGGAACATTCCACCCTACACCTAAACTCTGCCACTGAGTGATTCCCCCTCCCCCTCTCTCTCCATCAGGATGCCCACCAAATCCCACCTTCCTCCCTCCCAGACCCCTCAGGAGTATGGCCATCTGGACAGATCATATCCATAGACGACGAATAAACGAATGATTGTGTCAAGTGTGGAAGTCGCTGTGAAATAGCTGTTCCTATGATTAAATGTTTTTGAAAGGATTGTTGTTTACACATTCCTATGGCATTCTTTGCTATTAGCGGGAAGATATATCTGTGCTAGGAATACATCTCTCATTTGTAATTGATCACTGTCTTAGCTTTACCAGTAGATCATAATTACATTGCTCTTTTATTTTTCAAATCACTTTGAAGAGAACACTTATGAGTTATAGGTCGGCTTTCACCCTCTTGTAATTCATGCCAACTTAACTGGTATTGTTTGCATATTTTGTCTTAGGATACCTTAATTTGGCTTTAGGTTTTGAATATAACTATACGGTAATGGATTTCATGTGGCAGTGCTGTGAAGAAAGTTTCATTTCAACGGAATAGAGGTAGTAAGCGGTGTTGGAGTGAGTGATTGTTGAGTTGAGGAACATTTCGGATCGATTCAAGTTATTTTGTAATTTTTCTGTCTAGAACAAAAAATTGGTTTTACTGTATCTTCTTAAAAATGGTAAATTACTATATTAGACATAATAGACTTGTTTAGAGTTTTGGTTGATGAGATATTTGTAAAGAATGTGGCGCAATATGGTAGACGTTCATCCGTTTTATTAGTGCAGATTTGCAGAGAATCTAAAATTTTGATATCGGTTATGGTTGCTGTTGTAATACAATTCTGTGCAGGTTGCAGTTGTTGACGGATTTATCTCCAACATCACGGCTTCTTTTATACGACAGAATTCAATGGGAGCTTTTCTCGACAAGCCAAAAACTGACAAGAATAATGATCAAGGAGTGGCGCATGTAAGCCTAATAATCATTTTTTCATTGAAATTTAAAGATTTCTTCGGCAGTTTTTGTATATCAGAAGACCGGGATGTTATCTAGATTACCCTATTATTTCAGAAACTTTAGATTAAAGTGTTCATCTTGGATTTTGCATTTTTATTAAGTTTTGATGAATACTATTAATTTTTGTAGCACTTAATTCTATGAAACGGCAATTACGCATGTTACTGTGCTCTGTTGTTTATATTTGGTAAATAATACTAAAATTTAACATGGAAATAGGAATCTATTGCAATTACTTATTTCTGTGCTGAATATTTTTCTCTTTTTTACATCATTTTTAGCTTTAAACTTTTTTCACTTACGATTGCAGGGCACCCGGTACGCTGTGGCATCGATGCAGGGTTGGCGTATTGACATGGAAGATGCCCATGTTGTTGAAATTTCTATGTCTTCAGAGCCACCGTTTCTTAATTGGTCGTTCTACGCTGTTTTTGATGGGCATGCCGGAAATAAGGCTGCTCAACATTCGGCTGAAAATTTGCTAAAAACACTGCTTGCTACATCACAATTTGCACAGGTGTTTGCTTTCTGCTTAAGCTTTTGATAAAAAGGAATTCTGATTTGGTATTCTTGACGATTCATTGATAATGAGCTAGAGATTGATCTCGGCAGTTTGCTTTATGGGTGCAGTGGTCTAAAGATGTATCGATTTCTATTCACATTGTGCAGCAGTTTAGTATTGGATAGGTTAGGCAATTATAAAACGTCAACCAATGGTCGTCTTTTTTGTTCTGCTTCATCATAATATGTTGCTTTTTTCGGCGAAATCTTACATTTTTAAGGTGAAAGCTTTTACTCTAAAAAATTGGAAAGCTCGTTAGTGTTGTTATTTTACATGTTTTAAATATTCAATAAATTCAGATTGTGCAAAAACTGAATCATTCATCGGGAGTAATGGATGCGGAAACACTGTCACTCCTCGAAGAAGGTATAAAGGAAGGATTTTTAATCTTGGATGCCAAATTGCGAGAGAGACATGAAACGGACGAAGACAATGAACGTAGCGGTACTACTGCCATATGTGCTATCGTGACTCCGTCACATATCGTTCTCGCGAATCTTGGTATGCTTTATTTCGTACTACTTCCCTGGCTTTGAAGGTTTAATGTTTTATGCTCATGTCAGCTAAGAACTGTTCTCTGGATGTTGTGGAAAACAGCTAATGATCTGCTTCTTTCGGACAATGCGTAGACTTACTTCCTTACGCAGAAATATGTTGAGTTCTTAATATGTTCATATTGATAGTGATTTTTTGAAGGTTTTTTTATTTCATGAATATTTAGGTGATTCCCGTGCTGTTTTGGCACGAAAAGATCAAGCAGCATTTGGTACTGAAGATCACAAACCATTTCTTCCAAAAGAACGCGATCGTATCGTGAATGCTGGTGGTTCAGTGATGATCCAGCGTGTTAATGGTAGCTTGGCGGTATCTCGAGCGCTTGGCGATTTTGAGTACAAAGCTGTTCCAGATTTGGATGCAACGAAACAGTTGGTCAGTCCGGAACCAGATATCTACACGATTGTGAGAGATCCAGTAAGAATTGCTATATATTTCTACTATATATTTCCGTAGCCATAATGCTGCTAGCACTATAATTAGTAGAAAGCAAATGATACTCATTAAAAATTTGGACACTGACATCAGGAAAATGTAGTCGTATCAGACATACAGCTTTACAACCAATAATTTATAATTCACTTCTTGCTGATTTCTTTGAATCTTTGTCATTTTTCGTGATGTTTTAGTCATGCTCGTTGGGTCTTCGTTATTTGTTCCCTGAGGATAAGGAAAAAGTTTTTAGCAGGTTTATTTTCAGATACTTGCGTACTGGTAATCATTTCAGAAAGTGGATGAGTTCCTATTACTTGCTTGTGACGGAGTTTATGATGTGATGGAAAATGCTGAGATTTGTAGTTTTGTAGAATCGCGTCTTCTTGTTACTAGTGATCTCTCCAGCGTTGCAAACCAGGTTTTTTTTTCTATTATTATTTATGAATGGTGAAATTTTTTATCAGTTATTATGCATGAAAATGATAAATCATGGCCTAGAATTTTTCCTCCTAGAATCTCCTCCTAGATTTTTTTTGAAACACTGATCAAAAATGGATATTTTTATTTGTATATTTCATATTAAATGCTTGCACGTAATTTCTTCCTTCTGTGATAATTTGAAACCTCAAGATTTCCTACTTCCGTTTGTGAAGAATGTTGATATATAACATCACAAAAGAGCTGTGGTGGTTTCGTCCTCATAAAAGTTTCTCAAGGAATTTTACCTGTAAGATGTTTGCTAATTGAGTGACGTTGAGAATTTGCATAGGTTTTTCCACTATACAAACTTTTCAGGTGCTGGATGCTTGTTTATCAAAAGGCTCACGAGATAATATGACTATCATACTTGTTTGTTTTGACGCAGCGCCAAAAGTTGATCTAGAAGCAGTCAAGAAAGAAGAAGTGTGGAAGCAAAAGATTTTTGAACGAGTACAAGGTTTCGTATCTTCATTGGATGACTTTTTTGAAAATTAATTTTGTATGAAATATGGACTACTTTTGTTCTACTTTTTTTTTACGGAACTTTTTCTATTTATTCTGGCAAGTTGCTAGCAATGGTGGATCATTATATATAGCTTAACCATTCAAAATGGTGGTTGAAGTTTAATGGCAGCAAATTATATCTAATTTTTCCAGAAATTCTCGAAGAGCAAGGAAAGCAGTCAGTAGTTGATGCAGAATTTATAATGCGTGAGTTGGGCTTGGAAGTCACACAAGCCTGTCCACCAGGTGTTAGCATTCATGCGGCGCGATCAGTCGTTGACAGCATTTTGGCGGAATGTGAAGCAGCGCATGAAAAATCGCACTCGTCTTCATCTTCACCTGAAAGATCTTGATTTTTTGAAAAATTTGTTCAAAGGTCCCAATTAAAGTTTCTTTTAAAGCAAACATGTTTTTTGGTGCTTCATGCTTGTTTGGAAACTTGATTTAGATGCATTTGCCCTGATTTATTTTGGCTATTGCTTTTGATCTGTTTTAGGAACCAGCAGCATAAGATATTCAAAAATTGTTTTTGGTTAAGATTGTGATTGATTCGTCCATCAATTTAGATATTCAGAACTGCAATCGTCTACTCCTTTTTGCTAAGCAAAATCAAATACAGTGTATTTGGTGTTGAATAGTGGCTATGGATCACATCTCATTGGTTATAGAAATATTTCGTTTCAAAAATTCCAAATTCCATTACCTTGTCATATGAACTGTAAGAAAATGTGAAAATATCAGCTATTTTTTGAACATTTTTGCATTCTTTTTCATTTTGTTTATTTTTTTTTTCAAATTCTGAGAGCGCTCATTCGCGCAATTTAATAGGTAGAGTGCTTAGGACAGTTCGTTTTTCATGAAATCAAGAATTTCTAAGAATTTTGTACGCTGTTTGATTGCTTGAAGTTGATGGATGGGCAATAGAGAACGTATAAAATTGTTTAACTCCTAAAGATCAGATGACATATGGCATTTGCAAATTCTGCCATAACAAGAAAAAAAAACTATTGAAGTTGGGGTGTTTGTGGGGTAAGTTACCTAGACCAATCTTATGGAGTCTTAAATATTTATGGTCTCATGAAACCTATTTTTTCAGTCTCTAAGTGAGTTCAGGAAAAAAGCTTACTTTATTATGGTTGACAGCAATCATTGGATGGGTGTCGCTAGCAATAAATGAGAAAGCATATGGCTTTAACAGTATAATGTAATGGTTTTTAATGTTGGTTCAAAGTAAAATTATTCGGATTAGAAGCACGTTGTTACACCCAGAATCAAAGTTGAATCAGAAATTATATTTGTTACAACTCCGCATAATATCAAGTGAGCATTTTTTTTATAGTTCCAAAAAATCAGGCAAATTGTTATCCTCAAAGTTCATGCAGTTTGTGGTTCACCGAATGATCCAATCTTTGTTTTTTTCTTTCCCATTTTCTCGAGGATCTTTTCCAGTCGAAATTAGAAGGATCACGTTAGTGACACCATTCATTGCTCATACCTTCCTATCTATTCAAAATCTCGTTTATCAAATAATTTACTGTGTGGAGTAAATGTGGCCCTACCTGATTCGATTGGTTCTCAAAAATTTTATCCTTGAAAAAGAGCAGTGGAACTGTAGTTTCCAGTTTCATTTTAGGAAATTCAAACCAGAAAATAGTAACTGGTAAATTTGTTAGCTGACGATGACAGTTATTATCAGCTAACAAAGTTCTCATCTTCAACTTGGCCAGTTTTAGTTTTTTCATATGCATGGACCTATGGACATAGGCTTCACATTTTTTCTTTGGCTTCATGAAATGAGCATACTCGTGTACATTGTACGTTTAGATCATTTTTTATGGAAATATTTATTGGTGTTATACAGCTTTATATACGTGCAATGTCTTGAGTTAACTTTTGAGGACGCTTGGGTGGAATTTCTGATTTTTTTGCTTTTTCACATGGAGCCAATTTTAACATATTACTTTGAAAGTATGAACAAAACTTGTTTGTTTCAAAAAATCTTTTACAAATTTTAATTCGTTTACAAAGTCTTCATTCTCGTTTTGCCCTTACTTTCCCATACCTGTGTGAAATGTTTTGCAAATTAAAATTATTTTTTTCACTGCGAATTCTGCGTTTTTTTCATTCAAGTTTAAAGCTTAAAGTGAGAGAGAGATTTATTGTATCTATAAGTAGAGGAAAAGTTCGTGTGCTCTATTTTCTTTTTGGCTGTGTAGTATATTGTGTGAGGTCATGTGAGTGTAAAATAAACAGTTTGTTTTGAATTCATTCCTTTCATACTACAAATGCACAATGAGGTAATAGTCGAGCGCTTGACTTCTAACAGATTTTCATGCTTCAAATCTATGTTTATAAGCATTTAGACATTTGCGATCTATAGGGTATTCTATTTCATGTCTGGGAAAGTGTATGTTCATGGTCGATGGCATGTTATTAGCACTTCATAATTATTGGTTCAGTTGAATCCATCTCAGATTTAATCACGTTGAATTTCACGTCTTTTGGTTCTTATTCACTTATACAAACCAAGAAGAAGCGTCTTGTATCGTCATGTAATCAAGTACGGAAATATTAGCAGTGAATGTCAGAAAGCATGGTAGACTTGGAATGGGTAGGATTACTGTCAAAAAGACAGATGTTTTGAAGTGTGAGTCCTTTGTAAACCTAGACATGAAAGATGAAGTCTTTATCAGTCTTAAGGATGAAACTAAATTTCAATAATATTAGTTTTTCTGTACAATTTTGACAAAGGAGTAGCTTTTTGACTTCTTGGGAGCACAGAATGGCATCCTACAGTTACAGTTTGAAGCGCCCGTGTGTATTCGTAGTATCCTGTTGTGGGATCACATCGGATCCGTTTGAGCACAGCTACCTAGAAAAAGTTGCAATTTCTCCAGAATCCCCAAAGATTAGACAGGTTTTTTTTGATCTTTGAAAGTCCTCCATGGCAGCAAGGTGATTTGTATGAAAGTGTACGAATAACCTGTCTTTTACAAAGGTTTTACAATACAGCTGAAGCTGTCATTCTCTTGAATACCAGCAGCTTTACCTTCCGTCTAATTGGCATACACAACGAGCCTGAGCTTCCACGACTACGACGGCACAAACAATATGCTTCAGAAATAATCCTTGGCTCTCGATTCTCATCATGATTCAATCTGAAATTTAAAAAGCAATTCAATTCGAAGCGTTCAAAGCGATGACATCAGGGAACGGACTGTGAAGGGAGTTCAATAGCCATCGATCACGTCAAAATTGCTAAACATCCTGTTTATTATCGTTATTAAAGCATGTTATCAAATTGTAAATTTTAGTTGACCAAAGTTTTGTATGAGAACAAATCGAAATTTTCAATTTAAAAAAATTTGAAACTGATTTTGATTCAAGGAATAAGCGATTCGGTGGACGGCCAATACGTCAAAGATCATGTCTTGACCTTATTCTTTACTTGGAAAATTGAAATAAAAATGGTTTGCTCCACTTTATTTCCATTTAATTCATCATATTTATAGTTTTTTTAGTTATAAAAACAACTGATCCTTCCATATGGGCAGAGAGGAGAGAAATCATGAAGTGTTTTAAAATTCCAAAACGAACTTCCACTGCCATGGACAGAGAGATCGTTGCATCGTTGTAGAATTAATGCCTGTAAGGGGCTGGTTACTGCATGAACTTGATTCTGGCATTGGTGGACTCCAGTCTTCGTCACCTATATCCAGGATTTCTGACTCAGATGTTTCAGTAAACCATCGAAATAACCTCCAATTCTAAAAAGTAGCAAAATTTGCTTGACCGCTCATTTCAATTGCAGTTGAAATTATCTCAATTATACTTCTAAATTTATATGCTTCATTAATGAACGGATAGAATGATGCAAATTTCATTCTTGGAAGTGCTGAATTAAAAATTTTTTTTTCACAAAATGACAAGGAAAATCCTACGACGGTTTATGATCATGCATTTGTCAAATGTCATGAGAAAGGTCAGAAAGTAAATGAGAAGCAAAAAGAGTTAGTATGGAAGAATTACTTCTGCTTCTCATTCTCTTTTTTGTGAAATAATTTGAACACAGACAGACTTTCATCGGCTGACCCATATTTGTGGTTGGAAATTAGCAATGAGAACAATTTGTTCGCAATTTTAAATCACTTTTCTTCTGTTTATTTGGTTTTAGTTAAATAACCAACAATGTCACATTCTTAATTGTCAACTTTATTTTCTCTTTAGAAACCTTGAATCAATCAATCAGTCAAGCAATCAATCAATCAGCCAATCAATCATTCATGCTTGTTTTTTCGATTCATCTGCTGGATTTCAACACCTTATATTGTTCAGTCTTTGAGCAAATCTCACCTGCACACTCTCATATTTCTTGGCATCTAACTTTGGTATTTCATCCTACTGAATGCAACTTTCTATTGAGGTACCAATGATCAGTTGTAGATTAGGCTTAAATAGACAATTAACTACGGTAATGATAAACATGCTGGACATACCAAGTCGAGAGGTTCCTTACATAGATTTTTCGTATGAATTCTGTGATGCGTGGCATTAGTGAAGGGAACATTTAGTATCAGAAATATTATGGACAAAAGCGGAGTATATGGCGTGGGAATTCTTAGTATTCGAAGAATCCGTAGTAGCGGTAGTAAGAGCTGCATCGATAGAAACATGATGCTGCAGTATGTCTGATTCTTCTGGAGCATCCAATACTGTCGTTCGTCGTTGACCAGCCCGTACTTCCATTTCCTGCGCATCAAATTCTTCTTCTGGACTGTAATAACCTCCCACCTGTTTGCCAACTGGTACGGGAAAGAATGGAAGAAGTGATGAGTAGGTAGAAACGGAAGGCGGAATGCCACATTTCGGCTGCAACACGAGATGACCCATAAAAACCCATAAAGAAATCCCAAAATAAATGAACATTTCTGTACCAAGTTTATTGAGAAATTTCTCAACCAGAAAGAAAGAGACGAATGAAAATTCCAAGTTAAATTTTTAATTAAATTCGTTTTTTTATTTTCTATTGCTCTTTAATCATTGAAACACGGTTGCCCAGGACAACTGGCGAAGAAGATAATAACAAAGAAAAAAGTTGCTAAACATGTTTTTAAACTTTTACAAATGCCGGTAAAATGTCTTTAAATTCAACTAATTACAAAAATTAGTGGATTTGCAGTTGGGAATGTAGCGGAACGCACTCGAATCGTCCGAACAATGAAATATCTCTGTTCGGCATTTCGAAGAAATCATATCAACTTCACTTGCATATCCATCCTACGGCACATGGAATTTCTAATTTTTTCAAATTTTCAACAAATTAAATCAAAAACTACCCTTGCACTATTTCCATTTACATGCAAATCATAGTTATAAAGTAAGCTTTTGCTAAGCGGTGGCACCTTCTTTCAATCATTGAATGGAACACTATCATTTCAATTAAATTAAAATTAAAGAAATTATGCTGGAGATAGTTGGCCACTGAAAAAATCCTATCGCCAAAATTTCTGCAAAGATCGAATTTCATGCTTAACAATGCACGAATGACGCCTCACTTGAATTCCAAGGATTTAAAACCCATCTGTCTTCAATCTCCTGATCGACGTTCAGCCGGAATGTTAAAGGCAAGACAGAATAAGATCGTTCGCAAGCATGATAATAAGCTGGGAGCATTTTGCGAATCACTACGAAACATTCTCTGAAGACAGTGAAATTCCACCGGTTTCCAAACGAATACCGTCAATTAAACTTATCAAAAATATGAAGTCAAACTTAATAAAATAACGTCAGTCAAACTTAATAAAATAACGTCAGTCAAACTTACAAGTGAAGGAGATGAGCAAATCCAGGAAGAATCCAAAACGTGAAAATTCCAAATTCAAGTTTCATTTGCCATACAAATGAAATTTTCTCGTGAATCACCACATTAATCATTGTATAAATTATATCATCATGCCAGTGTGTGTTTGTCCATCTCTTTGTTTCCTTCAATTTTTTTTGTTGAAACTACTAAAACCCTGAGGGTTTGAAATTTAGACCTTGAAAAAGTGCAGCAGTACGTATGTGTGTGTGCGCAACATTTCAAAATTTCTCAGTCAAAACTTCTTGTCAAATTTACCAAAATCTATAAAAAAAAATGCACCAATATTTATTAAGATGTTCGTCCTTCTCAATGATTATTTTGAATTAAATTTAAATTAGTTTCAATCTGTGCTAATTCATTTGTTTTCGGGTAAATTGAATTCATAGATGGATAGATCCAATAAGAACCAATGCTTTGAAATTAATTTTGATAAGAAATAAAGCAGTATTATTAAGCAAAATTTTGAAAAGAATGAGGGGAAATTAATTTCCTATCAGAAATAAGCGTTTAGAAGAGATTCGATGATTAAGATGACGATAAAAAAGTATGTCTTCAGGATTCCACGCGTCTCTTTTCACCATCCCACATCTGCACTTCCCATCTAATTGGGACTTAAAATGCATTCAGAGACACTCTTCCACTCCAACACCTCGAACGTTGACAGTAATTTATTCAGTCTTTAATATCTGTCCACTTGAAAATCCTTCTTTGATAGTCTGATTCCTTGACATTGAAACCTTGCACAGGTAAAGGTAAACACGTTGCACAAGAGAACTTCGGACAGTCCTGTTCTAAATTTTTGCGCTAAGTTTTTCAAAAATTAACTAAGATCATTCAAACTCCTGCATTTTAAACTTCCTAGGGTTATCGGTAACAAAATGTAAGAATTTCAAATCTGTTCTCGGCCGCCGTCCGTTCGTATCAGTCTCTGACGTCTCTCGTGCCCCAACACTCTGTAACCTTTTACCTTTTCCCTACTTCAACCGTCCCTTTCAAGTCCCACGCATTTGTCAGTTTCATAGTTTCCGGTGATTGAAAGTCTAAATACGAAGTGCAACCGCAAATTACGTATGACTGCTGTCAAGTTACTGAGTAATGGTCACCGATCAGGTGGAGGTGGTGACTTGGTTGAGTTCTAGCTAGCACTATCTCGGTCTGACATAAATTCCTCGTATGTGACGTATTTCAGCTTCTTTTGCAATTTTTTGCCAGTCGTTAATGAACCGCAACTGTTCTTGCATCTTAGTTTCTCTTATTGTTCTTATTTCGGGCTTTTTTGGGTTTCCGTCAGTTCGATGTATTAGATGACAGTCGACTTGTAGAAGACGATCTTGTGCTGTTGAAGAGCATCGAAAGAAACTGTTGATTGGTGATGAAATCTAACGGTAATGCGAGAATAAAGTTTGGTATTGATCAAGAAGTTACAGAAGATTCAAAGCAAGTCAGTCTAAATTCGGTAAATTCTTTGAGATCTCTTCTAGCAATATTTTATTTATTAATAAAAGAAAATTCACTCAGATTTTATTGAGCAAAGAAAATCAGCTAAAAAAACATGCTGGGGACAAGTCACCTGGCTTTTATAAATTCTTCAGCATCTCTTCAAGTCATGTTGTGTCTTTTGTGAGGTTCCTGAAGCGATTCCTAGCTAAGTAATCTTACTTCAAATCTTTGATGTTGTTTTATATAGTGACAGCTTTATTTTCTAATTTTAACATATTTGGCTTCCTTTGCTGGATAAAATCTGTAGAGATTTTTTATTTCTACCAATGCTGTTCTAATAAACTTTTCTGTTAATGTTGAACTTGATTGTTTATCATCATTTAGCAATTTTTCAGAATACGGACATAGTAATTATCACTGTCACGTATTTCACCAATTTTTTTAACAGGCGTTAGAAATTTCCAAACTATTGAAGCGGTTAAAATCCTTTTGGTCGGTTGTCTGAGTCAGTTTTCTAGCATGCATTGTTGATTTCCCTCTAACTTCTGAGGTCCCATTTTTTCAAGTAGAGTTTTTTTATTTTCTGACGGTTGAGTTTTTCATGATTCTTATTTCTACAAAATTGCTGTCGTTGCTACCTTTTTTACGATCACTCTTTCAACGCGAAAAGATTTTTTTTGAGGTACTATTATTTTATATTTCATGATCTTCTTGGATTATAATTTAGCAACATTTAAATTCTAAACACTTTCGTTTAGTATTTTTGATTAAAATCGATGATGAGATTAAGTTACATTTTTTTAGAATAAAGATGAAATCGATGGAGGTGAGGAAAACATAGTGAATGACAGAAATAGTGATCAAACAGGACTTCAGTGTACACCACAGAGCAGCGTTGATGATGAAGATACAGTGGTAACGGAGGACGATGCACAAGGTCCGTCCGACTTCAACAGGGATTTGCCGTTTTACAGTGCAGGTAATATAATCTAGGTTTCGAAAACCTCACGGTCCTAAGGTACATGTTTTCACAGTTATTCACATAGAATCTGATATGCACTTTTCAGATCACGCAGCATTCCACCTACCAACAAATCTTGAAATTCGTGAAGGTGTGGACTATCAGTGTCCGGTACAGGACTGGACAACAGAAGGTGATTGTTGTAATGACACAGAACGTGAAACATGCGTTTGGCGGCCAACAAATCTGTTGGAAGTTGCGGACATTAACGACTACCTTTCCATTGCACTTTCAAGCTTCAATATTGAGCAGGATCGAGTATATTTTGCTTTGCAAATTTTAACAAAATGCCTTTTTCTGCTTAATTTATTGATCTGCGGATATTGTATGTCTGTGAAATTGCGAAATGTTGAAAATCACTCCTAAAATAGTATAGTATCAAATCAAGGAGTATTTGTGCATTAGTTAACGTGACTGCTGCCGTGACGATTGTATCAATTAAACAGCATAGAACAACGGCATGTATTTTCGAAGTTTTTGTTGTTTGATGACTTAAGAGATAAAATAGCGTATGTTAAGATAGACGAGCAATGTAGTGACCTATGTGTAATCCTGCCAGCAGTGAGGGACGAGCTATTTTGAATGGCGTGTGGTGCACTCTTTTTTAAATAATTTCAGGCTATGTTTATCTTGCAATCATCAGATTACGATATTGAAGAAGCCAAACATCAGCTTGCTAAACGGCGGATTAAAAAAGAACCTTGGAATGAGGAAGATACAACCATTTTCAAGCAAGCATTGAAAACATATGGCAAACATTTTAATAAAATCAGGCAACTGGTTCGTTATTATTTTTTTTCGTAAAATTTGACGTATCACGGTTATGAACATAAAAATTTTTATTCACAATGATTTTTTAAAGCAGTTTGGGGAAGCATAGTTGCATTGTGTTCTGTAACTCATTTGTTGTTCTTTCACTTCAGATTAAGTTTGAGACAAGCCGACAACTGTCGTCATATTCGAAGTTCTTTGGTTTTCTTAAACTCATGATTCGTGTGACATATGGGAGATAATTTGATAATTTTACAAGTAAATTTCAGTTGCCGCATAAATCAATGAAAGAAATTATTAACTTCTATTACGACCACAAGAAAAAGCTTAATTTTCGAAGCATTGTTGATTCATTTTTGGAAGAACACAATCCCGAGTCTAGGTAGCTGCTTTTTGGCTTATTTCTCATTTTGCTGTTAGGTATGGCTACGTGTTTGGTCGTGAGCAAATAGCGGCAGTATTGAGAAAGCAAAGCAATGCAAAAATTCACAACTTTTTTCGGGCTTTATATGCTTTTCACTTCATTTATGAAATCAATAAGATCAGTCTAGGTACTACTTGCAGCAAAGTGTGGGCAAATTTTAGAAAAATGGCTTTTAGATGTTACAAAAAAACTAACCACTTTCTTGTTTAGCTCTGAAGATGGTGACATGGACGTGGAAAAGCAAGGAAGTCGATGTTATAATTGTGAACAAACAATAAATTTGCGCCAGATGGGTGACTTGAAACTTTGCAATGCCTGTTTTATTCATTTTAGGTAATCTTTTCGGTTGTAGTTAAATTTTTAAAAAGTTTCTTATTGGAAAAAAATTGTTCTAACTCGGCATCATCTTTCTTGGCTACCTTATGTTGTTATGAAGTGTTGGCTGCTTTTTTTTCTCTATTTTTTTGCTGTTTGCGATATATATGAAATTTGTGTAAACCCTTGTACAGGAATTATCATCGCCACAGACTGTGTCTAAAACCAATGAATTGTGTTGGAAACGCTAATGATGCCATGAAATGTCCAAAAGGTGATTTTTTTGTAGCGCTTGAAACGTTTGCAGAATAAAAATTTATGGAAGTCTTTTTTCCTAGCAAAAATTTTGGCTACAAAAAATATTAGATAAACCAATTTTGTTGCAGATATAGTAGATGTCGTGGAACGATTTGTAGAATTCGCAACCGAAGAAGAGGATACTGCGCAGTCATCATCATTAAAGGAAGGTGTTACTGAAATGGAGGGCGATGACGATTTGCAAATTGTTAGTGTAGTTCGACCACCGGAAATGCGATTTGCACGTATCTTAAAGTTTGTATTGATATGAATTGTTGAGGCATGAGGAATTTGTTTTTTCATTTTCAAATTTGTTATTTTCTAGTTTTTGTCGTCAATTTTCCACAAACAGTTGTAAGTGTCCCACCATTAGAGGATACATTTATCAGTTGTATTTGTTTCTGTCCATGACAAGATTTTAGACATAACATAATGAAGCGTAGGGAGTAGTTAAGTGCTTTGCATCGTAAGCCTTTTCCGAAGTAGACATTTAAGTGTTTCATCATTAGAAGATGAATGAGCTGTATTGGTGGTCTTCAATTACTTCCATAACATCAGTTGATTATTTATGCTTTAGACAATTGGAACGAAAGGAAATGCTTGCACGGGGGAACTGCGTACGATTGGAGCATACATTACGAATGCAATTTGAAAAGGAGTTGAATGAAAGTTAGTTTTTAAAGACATTTAAATTTTTATCATAAAAATAAATATAATAAATAAGACTTAGCTGCTTCTAAGTCAGGCTGGAAGATTTTATTTGAACTTTTTTTAATATTTTAGATTTGGAGTATTATCGAATTAATCGACCATTATCAGCAGTTTCGGGCCGTCCTCGGCGTTCTCCAACTTGGTCCTACAAAGAAAAATGGCAGGCTTTGTTCGGTATTACTTTCAGATTTAAAAACCAGTCGGATTTCGGAAATTGCATATTTTTTTCTCCATGCAGCATTTACAATTTATAAATATTTGAATTTTTTAATACCAACTTTCACAGTCTTCCAAGTTATTTGTTGTTAGATGTGCTAATGAAGTTTAATATTTTGAATTTAATTCCTATACCTTTTTATTCTCTAGCATTTCAACGATATGGAAAGGATTTTGATGCCGTCTCAGAAGTGCTGGATACTAAGACTCCGGATATGGTTAAAGCTTTTTATTATGAAATGCAGGAACAAATTGATGATGTGAGCTTTGCATTTCTTCTTGTGCAATTTTATCATTTTTATTGTCACTTTGTCACCATTTATTCGCCGCAAAAATTATGAAATTTCAGAGGTGCATTGCTTGAGTCTTAGATTTTAAAATATATTTTTTTTACACATAAGGAAAAACATTTAAAGGGCTGATGAAAAAAGGAGTTCAAAGATTATTGCAACAATACTATCTTCCGTTTCTTGTGTGTTACACTATCACCATAACATATTGATATTGATTTTCAGTTCAAATTTTAAATGGCTGTAATTTCAGATGATTGCCAAAACCAGTGATTATTATCGAAAATTAGCTGAAACTTATGATTTTGATCGAATGGTCAAAGTTGATGTATCAAACGAAGTTATTGAAATTGAATAGATTGTTAAAATGAATTAATTTTGATATCAAGACTTTTGTAGTTTTGCTCAAATGTAGAAATCACTTTTTTTGTTGATGCATTATAGTTCTCAGTTTGTTCAGAATGTTATGCTACATATGAAATAGCTTCAGTGTTAGATTTCCATTTTTTCCCAGTTTTCTTGAACTGCCTTGTAAGCCATTTTTCTACGGCAGTCTAGTTAAAGTTAAATTGATGAAATGATTGGAAAATCAAATCTTATCGTGAATGTTTTTATAAGTTAGTATGTTCAATAAACAAAACATATAATGACATTAAATATTTCATCGTATCAAACGATCCATCGACGACTCAGCCGTGTGAGATGTCGAATGATCATAGATGCCGAAATGCACTAAACAAATGTACTATTTCTCACTAGAATTAAATTTCACTAAGTAATTACATGTTCAAATTGAAACTAAAATTCTAGAAATGAAAAATATTTGTCGGTAGGTATGTTTTAATGCCAAAATCGACTGTTATTGAAATTAAATAGTCAAAACTGTAACTTTAATGAGGTGAGGAAGATGGGAAATCAATACAGGACATTCAATAGTTATTGAGTTCAATAAATACATTAACCTAACACCTGCTCATGTTTGTTTAAGTAGTTCAGGGAGGAGTATAATTTCGTTCTGGAGTTTCGCTTCAACTAGTGATTGAATCATATAATATTTGAACTATGCATTGGTTTACTCCACTGATAATTCTAGTTTCCAGTCATCTTTTGCTGTTTAGGAAGATTCTGATACTCTAAATTTTTTTAATTGTTCATCCTTGGAATAGAACGAATTAAATTAATCGAACTCCGACAAAGGAAGAAAAGAAAAATTTTGATAATCACTGCGACAGTGACAGAAGCAACTTAACCTCCGCGATGGCGGCATATTGTAACCATTTCAACTGAAAATTTGGTCAATTATTCCACTTATTTCGAAGTTGTCATAATTTTTCACAAGGTGTGTCCCTCTCAACGAGAATTTAACGCATTGTACTCTAAAATGTCATTCCCGAGAACACAATTATCTATTGATGATTGGAAGTTGACAATGGCAACTTTGAAGGCTTTCAATTCATTAAGAAGGAAAGTTTTCATCATATCCTCGGCAATGGTACTGACAACTACTGAGGTACCATGAAGTCACTGGGCTCATTTCTGTATAACCCAAGAATGGTGGAACATTCTGTAGAAAAAGAATTACGATTTGAAGCTGACAACTTTTGTATGAAATTGAACATATATTTTCAAATAATTTTTAATATTAGAAATATATTTACCACGATCGACACACTGGGACAGTGAAAATATTTCCAAAAACGAATGCAGAAAATAAACTTACCCAACCATTCAGTGCAAACCATATGGCAAAGAGTCAGAAGTTTATGGAGATTCTAACATAATATCTTCCATAAGCTATATTCTTCTTCTTAGCGTTTGTCCCACGTGGTTTGCACTGAATGGTTGGGTAAGTTTATTTTCTGCATTCGTTTTTGGAAATATTTTCACTGTCCCAGT
>JABVXS010001137.1:0-18069 GCA_013365335.1 Madathamugadia hiepei | reverse complement strand
ATAGCCGACAGATTGCCTGCAATCGGGCTTTGAGTTGAGGTCAAAGATTGTGATTATCCTGCCACATGCTTGCAGGCAAGAGAGCGTCGGCGAGCTTTCAGAATTTTCTAAAAATCATCGCCATTGAGAACCGCTGATTTAAACTCATGAAAAATAATAAACAATGAGTTTTACATATATTTCAAACATCCACAACTTTGGGCGAAATAAATACTTTCACTTCAATTAATGGAATTTGGTGGTAAAGTTTGTTAAAGTGATAAACAAAAATTGAAGTTGTTAATAGTGAATGAAAAAGTAAGGGATAATAGTGATGTGATAATTAATGTAATCATGGAAACATGGAATTAATTACTGTAACTATTTTTTAGTATAGAACTTCTGAATGCTTTGCTTACTATGTTTGCAAATTCTTCTATAGTGTTATGATTCCGAAATCCATCAATGATGTTACATCACAGTTGAAATTTTTTCCATGTTTTTCAATTGTAAAATTTAATGATCTAACAAGCTTAAATTAATTAACCTTTTTAACCTACGAATTTAGTGAATTTTGAAAATCTATCAAGGTGTGAATGAATTCCTTCGTGTACACTTAAGTTTTATTTTGCTCTCTGCAGTAATTAGTGCTCTTTAGTGATTAATGACCACTGATAATATAAGCAAATAATTAGCAAAGAAAAATTTTTTTTTTTTTTTAGACCTAAAAGGCTTCTTTCATTGATTATTTACAGCTAATAAATGCTGATCATGCATGTCAATTAAGGCAGTTGTTAAGCGGGATAATTGAGACATTTAATTAATTATTCTTAATCAATTGCTGAAAGGTACAAAAATCAATCCATAACAAATTACAGCATGGGAATTGAGGGCCAGAAGTGGTGATCATAATTGATTCGTTTTTGTGGTAAAAACTTCGGCAAAATCTCTCATATTTCCCGGATAATCGATCTGTTCCTATGCTAATTTTGATTCCTCAACTTTCAAATTTCATGCTGCGTGCAGGTTGCACTCTTTTTGCATGCGCGCACGTTGCCTTCCGTTTTTGCATTGAAACTGATGTCTAACATTGTCCAATAATGAATGTTTCCATCCTTCTGTTTGTCTGCTCATGATGTGTGTATGTATATGCGTGCGTGTGTGTGTGTGTGTGTGTGTGTGTGTGTGTGTTTGCGTTTAGCGATAACAACAACAATTCAATTTAACGGAAGCAGAGCACGAATGCAGAGTGTTGAAGTAGTGAAGGTTATTTTCATTGCAAGTTATGTATAGGTTTTTGTTTTGGTTACCAACTTTGAAAAATGCCTAAAACACTCGTTAATTGGGAAAATCTTCATCTTGATTATTCTCCACGTTATCCGTTACTTCCACGTTTTTTTTTTTTTTTTTTTTTAAGACAACACTTTTACATTTTCGTTACGTTCACGTTCTTTTCCAAATAATGTGCTTTTGCATAATACTTTTAACATAATGTTACCATATTCCACATTGTTGTCATCCAAATATGTGTCTTTAGAACACATTTTCATCCTCAAAATGCACGTTCATTCCCTTGAAATACACGTTCTTTCCCCCGAAATACACATTCATACCTTCAAAATGCACGTTCATACCTTCAAAATGCACGTTTATTTCCTCGAAATACACATTCATACCTTCAAAATGCACATTCATACCTTCAAAATGCACATTCATACCTTCAAAATGCACATTCATACCTTCAAAATGCACGTTTATTTCCTCGAAATACACATTCATACCTTCAAAATGCACGTTCATTTCCTCAAAATACACTTTCATACCTTCAAAATGCACGTTCATTTTCTCGAGATACACGTTTATATTCTCAAAATTTACCTTCATTACTTCAATATAAACGTTCACTTCCTTTAAAATACAGCACGTAAACATATTCGTTACGTTCACATTAATAAACATTAATAAATCTGAATCTCTTTAGTATAAAAAATATTATTCATAACATTATTATTGGATGTTTTAAAATCAGTGATAATTTACAATGAAAAGAAAATTTCAGAGAATTTTTTTTTTCCTACTTTTGCCAATCGTTAATTCTATTCTATCTTTTCCTTTTTCTTTTCTTTTTTTTTTTTCTTTTTTGAATTGAATTCGCTAATTGATGCAATTGTGAAATGAAATAATGAAAAAAGATGATAAATGATAGATGGAAAACATCATTTGTGTCATTTGATGATGCATTTATTGAAAACTTCAAAGGCATTTTTGTAAAAATAATTAAAAAGATATGTTTAATATTAATTAAGTAAGATTAAATGATATAATTACATCAATTAACTAATTCTTCTTCTTCTTAGCGTTTGTCCCACGCGGTTGTAGGGTCCGCTATTGTAGAGCATCGTCTCCACGTCACTGTCCTGTGCTTCGTCCATAAGCCAAAAACCCCGTGCTCATCATGATTCGCATATATCAAATCTTGTCCCATGCGCGTCATCGTTGGAGTTCACCCTAGCATTCATGCGACTGCGACTAGATTTGCCCGACGACCGACCCATCGCTATGGTCTATCGTCGGGAACTGACCACTTACGATCGAAACAAATATTAAATCTTTTGAAAATCTGTTGCCGCATTCTGCAAAACCAAGTGTAATTTCCTGAAGAGTTACTAAACGTTCAGCAAAAGGTGTGACTTGAAGTAACTCTGAAATTACTTTGAAATCCAACTTTTGAAATAAACCACAGTTATATATTTGCGTGCATTTCAGTATTATTTATTATTACAACTGTAGTTTTTATTTCACAGGCCCTATTATTGTGCTTTAAAATGGTTGAAATTGTCGTATTCAACAATTTGTAAGTTCTCCTTTCAAGTATGCAATTAAAAATGTTAGAAATGTTGCAATAGTAGCTGAATAATTTTCTTTGTTCAATATTTTGCCTCATCTTCTTTTTCCTCTTCTTAGCGTTTGTCCCACGTAGTCGTAGGGTCCGCTATTGTAGAGCCTTCGTCTGCACGTTACAGTGCTGTGCTTCGTCCATTAGCCACAAAAGCCTTGCTCATCATGATTCGCATATACCAGGTCTTGTCTATATGCTTCATCGTTGGAATACGCCCTAGCATTCAATGCGTCTGCGACTAGTTTTTACCCGACCGACCCATCGCTAAGGTCTGTCGCCGGAAATGTTACCTCATAACAAATCGATAATTTTGCACAAAATTTCACGTCCCATTTATTAATTTTACCGTATCCTTACAATATTTTTTAATATACCGCCTCCCTTCAACAGTTATGTTTCTACCGTATCTTTACACTGCTTCTCTAAAACCATATCCTGGCGCTGTTAAACCGTATCCTTACAATATTTTTTTATTATATACCGCCTCCCTTCAACAGTTCTGTTTCTACCGTATCTTTACACTGCTTCTCTAAAACTATATCCTGGCGCTGTTAAACGGTTATCCTTACAATATTTTGGACCAATATTCTAGCAGTACTTTATCGAAACCATTACCTACCTACCAATCCAGTATTCTCCTCGTATTTTTCAGCGATCATTTTTTGTAATTGAATTTTGAAAATCTATGAAATCATTTCAGTGATGGGTTCATCTTCGATTGATGGCTTATTACCATTTATCTCATTGTTACTATTCATTTCTACCTGTAATTGTGTGGAATGGGATGGATCAAATTTTCCCAATCCAACTTCCGGTGACTTCAGACAATGTAACATGCGTTCAACATCAAATATCTGTGATCCGGATGGAGTGCTTACCGATTCGGAACGATATCGTTTAAATCATGAATTACATCAAATGGAATCTCGAACTAGACAGGTTTCTGCTTATCAATTAATTAAAAAAAAAAAGAAGCTATCATATCTGTTATTATGAGTTTTAAATAACAATACTATTGTTATTGTATTCTTGGTTACGGTCTTTCCTTTTTTCTTTTTTTTTTTTCTGTGAAAAATTTCACAATGAACGAACTTCATCCATTTAATTTCTTTGCTAAATTGAAGCGCTGAAGTGTAATTTTGGAAAGAAGAAAGTTGAAAAAATTTTACCAAATGAATGAAATACTTAAAAAATTATATTCGCATGTTGCACATCTCATTGCAATGTTTATTTTGATAGGATCATGCTTCCGATTTTTGTCAAAAAAAAGGAGTTACAGCAGCAGCGGCAATTGTTAAACATATTCGTGGAAACTCTGATCAGGTAAATTTAATTTTTCACATCATATTTTAAACTTTTTTTTTTTCGCTGCTAATATTAGCATTTACGGATAAGACAGTATCACCATTGCTAGTAGCGAGTAGTGTTAGTATTTAATTACTCTAATTATTGGTACAATTAGTACTCTTTTTTTTTATTGATTATTAATGCTATTATTTAATTACTGTTACCAGTATTATTATTATTATTATTATTAGCAAGTATTATTATCATGATTTGATCAGTATTTTTATCAGCAGTGATAATACAAGAATGAGTGATATTATTAGTATCATAATAATTAGTAATTAATCATATTAATGCTTAATTACTGTTATTAGTATTATCTTTTGCATTAATGAGTAATGCATGTATTCATTGGGAGTGTTAGTATTTAAATAGCCATTACTAGTTACAAGCATAATTGTTATTATTTGATTAATATGATTATTAATATTAGTCAATGAAATGTTTAATTGAACAGTACGATTGGTAAATATCATTGCAAGTAATAATTAGTGATATTATCAGTATCATAATTATTATCAATGAGTCATCAGTAGTGACAATACAGGAATGAGTGATACTATTGGTATTAGTTGCAGTCGTTTTAGAAGAAACGCTCGTATTTTTGGAACTTTCAACAATTTCATTAGCGAAAATCTTTTCTCAAATTTCATTTGCAAAATTGTAATTTGTAATTCTATTCCTTTGATTGATTGATTTCCTAATAATATTTGTTGTGACAAATGATGCAAACGAATTTGTTAGCATTTTCAAATTTTGAACTGTTAAAAACTCAATACATTTGTTTGTGCTTCTTTTTTTCCCCCATCATAATAATCATAGAATTATGATTTTATGATGGAGGAAAAAATAAATGAAAAAAAAATTTTAGCTTTGTAGGATTCAAAAACAAATCATTAATCATTTAATTATTAATTATAAATTTCTGTTGTAAAATTATTGTTTGTTTGCTTTTCTATGGAAAATATTGAAGGCTATAAAAGATATGGCAAATGAAATTCTGCAAAAATGGTCATTGGATAGACAGTGTCAAAAATCGCTGGTTATTGTTATTGCAACTGAAGATCGGCTATTTTGGGTAGCACGTGATTCACGTGTTCCAGTGTATGCATCAGAATTTACTGAAATATTCAACACTCAGGTAAATCTCATTTTATTTTTCCATACATTTACATTTTTTTTTTGATTTCGTCCTTTCTCTTCCTATTCCATTTCATTCATATATTTGGCTGAACGAGGAAATCCTATAAAGGAATCAATCAATCAATATGGTAAAGGTAAACATGTAATCATGTGATACAGGCAGCTTAGTTGTGGTTAAGTAATAAACAGGTTTTTTTTTTTTTGTTTGCTTTGTGGATTGGTAATATACGGGATTTTTTTTGTTTGCGATACTTTCTTTAATTCTAGTAAACTTAAACTGGACAGCAGTAATACTTGCGTGTCTCCATGTTTCCAAATTTGATGTTACAGTAAAACATCAAAGTGATGGATGGACTTTGATTAATTATTTGAATTTATCATACATTGACGGTTAACTTTTCCATCAGATGGAAGCAAATTCTGTGAAATTTTCAATTATTTTAAATTTAATTCGCAATTTTTCAAGAGGCAATTAAAATAAATCCCTAGAAGTACAAATTGCAATGATCAATAAATTTGCTATAAAATTTTTTTACAGCAAATTTATTAATGTCGTGTTTTATATATGTGATAAATTGTTGCAAGACAATAATTATCATTGCTCATTTTAGACATAATAATTTAAGGATTGATAGGTTTTAAGTGATGATACTTTGTTTGTTTGTTTTTTCATAGCGTTTGTCACGCTAGGTTGCAGGGTTCGCGCTTCTGTGAAGCATCATCATCTTCGTGCGTTTGGCGCAATAGATGCAAGTTATTGTTGTGTTCCATTTCTCTTCTTGTTATTAGCCATTGGACTTGAGGAGGATCACTTTTATCCTCTTATCTTAAGCGATTTCTGTCGTACTCCTTGTCTATTTCGTCCAGGTGGCAGCTATTTTTATTGCGTAGAATCTTTCTTTCATACGGCCATTGTCGGAGATTGTTGAGCCGAGCTATTTGAAACTGTTGCATCCCATTCTTGCAACGATCTTTGCCCGATCCACCCCTCGCGAAGGTCTGTCGTCGGTGATAACATATCTGGGCATTGAACCCTTATATATGTGTGTTGTATCAGTCTCTCCATTTGCGGATTCATCCATTAAATTATGAATCCGCAAAGTATGATACTTAATGATTCCATATTATATATTTAAATTAAAACATCAAAATTTTTGTCAGCTTTTTCGTCCTTTTGATTAGCGATAGATGATGATAAAGCATTTGATAATATATTATAAGAAATTGATGTATTAATTGGTTGAACGATTGATTGAGGTTGATTAATTAATTAGTTAGTGAATTATTGTATTATGGTTTTTTGATAGAATCATAGTAATATGGTAAAATATCATTGATATTACAGAAACCGTTGCTTAAACAAAGAAATTATCAACAAGCATTGGGTAATATCATCCAGCAAACATGGGAAAAAGCAGTATCAAAACAGGGAATAGCTGAAAAACCAGATGGTGGCATTGGTGATAGGGGTGGTTTTCAACCAGATTTTCCACCATCCAACCGTGATAGTTCGAAACCTGTACCTGGTGGTAGAAAACGTAGAGGTCTACCATTTTGGATTTACCTTTTACTTTTCTTCGTCCTTATACCGATTCTTTGTTGTCTTTGTTGCGTGTGTTACTGTTGCTGTTGTCGGAAGAGTGGCAATCCACCAACTATTGACAGTTCACGAAGACAACGACCTGGTGACATCGAGTTTGGTGGTGGAGGTAGATCGATGAATGCTGGTGGAGGTAGTAGATTTGAAGGTGGTGTTAGAGATGGTGGTAGAGGTGGTGGTAGAAGTGGTGGCGGTTTCAATAGTATTCTAGGTGGTCTGGGAGGTGTTGGTTTGGGTCATTTAGCTGGTCAACTTTTGAGTGGTGGTGGTAAACGTCGTAATGCACCTCCACCAGGTTATCAGGGTGGTGGTGCTTATCCTGCAGCATCATATCAACCAAGTAGAGGCTACGGTGGAGCGGGTGGTAAAGGACTTTATCCATCAGTTGCGGTGCATGATCAGGGTGGTGGAGGTGGTTGGTGAATCATTAGGCGAATCATTTCAATTGCTTTTCATTTTGATGTAAGCAAGAAAGTAATTCAATTTATTCGTACATTCAGTTTTCTCCCCATTCATTAATCATCTTTCTAGTACTGTAAGCTTAGAATTAATTCAAATTCAAGTGAGAGTATTGGGCAAATTAGAAAGGTTTCATTTTTATTAGTTCAGCCGATGAAAAAAAAAAAACAGGGGGCATTTTTAAAAAGGTCAATTTTTTCCGGTGTGACACTTTGACCTGGCACATTTCGTATGCATATCTTTTTGGTATGAAATTTTTCGAAGGATTTTTTTTTTTCATGATTAGTAATTTTCTTTGTATAATTATTCAATCATTCGAGTTACGACAATGCAGGAGCTAAATTTTCTAAAACCATAAAATTTTCCAATAAGGAAGAAATGCACAAAAATGTTTATTATATCTGGACTTCGCTGCAAGAAAAAAAAAAATCCTGATCTGTTTCATTTCTGATATTCAATTTTGTTGGTGGTGTTGTTGTTATGCTAGTCCTCCTGTTTATATGTAAACTAATAAAATGTATAAAATATACAACAAAACCTTCCAAGGATAATTATGTAAAAGTTATGTTCTAAATGATTGAATTTGAGTTTTGGTCAAATGAGTGTTTTGTTCTCTTTCTCTTCCACTTATTCAAGTTGCTAATTAATATATGTTCTCTGTTGTATGAAAATTTTCAAATAAATTAGTAATTCAAATGTTTGGGAAGCGAGGAAAAAAAAAAACAAACAAAACATCCATTCCTCTGCACACAATATACGTATACTTGCATATTCTTTACACAAAAGGTATTCCTTTTTTTTTCTCATATGGATGAACTGTTTATTCACTCATAATTGTGTACGCGTATTACTAGTAATCTTTGTTTGCATATAATGCTTTACCGTCTTACAGCTTATGGTAGCTTGTTAGACGACGTGCATTTGTAGTCTTGCTTGAGGTCAGATACATGTTGCTTCGCTTTCTTTGTTGAATTCCTTAAATCCTTAGCTGGTGGAAGTATTGAGTGTGCTTAATATTTTCAACCATTTATTTAATACTTCCCAGCTAATGTTGTTAGTTTGTAAATGTTTATCGATTGTCTTTATCAGCTTTCATTTCGTAAGAATTTGTACGCTATAATTGATAACTAACCCCTTATTGTGTATGTATATATGAAGGTTATCGTAGTTCGAGTTTCTACGTGTTTGGTTAATATGGTAATAATCTATCCAACAATAAAATGCATCAACTTCTCCACTTTTACTCACACATCAAGCCATTTCATTACCAAAAATGCATAGAAATTTCACCATAATAAATATGAATATACGTTTTACACTTCTCAAAAAAGCCCAATAATTGGGAAATGTAAAACAGTTATGTGTTGGGATAACATATAACTGTACATTTACACTACCCCTCCAAAAGCTCAGAAGCTGGAAATTATAAAACACCTATACAAGCGGATTATGTGTAAGTGGTACGTCTTCGATTTTTTCAGGAAAAAAAGAACAGTAATTACTAAATAAAAATACTAAATGGAAATACTAAATGCTAATGCATTTGATAATGTCAATAATTTATCAGAATGCAAAAGAGTTTTTAATTGAAAAGAATCAATAGATAGATGAATGGATGAATTTGAGTTTATTCAAATTCAAATCATAAATTTCAAGCTAGTTTAGCTCATTTGGCGGAAAAATTCCCTGAATTTGTAAAAGCCTCATTATGATGGGCATTACACATGTCTTTTTAGGAAATCATTTATGAATGAACAACATTTTCATCCAGATCATATCAGAGATATCGTAAATGTAACGAAATAATATAGTTGTAGCGATAACTAACTAATCTTTGCTACTTACTATTAAGCAAAAATAACAATGAAGCAAAAAAAAAAAAAAAAATGAATTTAGAAAAAAAAATTAAATTTTCAAAAATATAAGATCATATAAATGACACAACAAATATAATCATAATTCTGAAATAATTCTCCCACCCGCACGTAATTCGTAGCTTAAACCCTAAAAAAAAAAAACTAAAGGTAAAAAATGTTGGTGAGAAAATGAAACAATGTTAAAGCGAAAAAAAAATACAAAAATACAAATCAGAAAAATGACCCCTTATTACATTTTAAATTGAATTCTTCGAAATTTACAAGAATTTTTACACGGTATTTTTATGATATCACTCATGATTTGGTAAGTGATTATTATGAATTTATTATTATAAAATCGGAAATTTGCTACAAAAAAATATATACTACTGATCCAATTTTCTTTTCCCTTCAAATTTAATTGAAATATCGTCCACTAGTACAATAAGCAAAAAATACAGCAAAAATTAAATTTGAAAAAAAAATAAATCTGTATGTTATCGTATTAGTTAAGATAATTGAAAATAAAGTTTCACTAGAAGACCTGCTTAATACTTGACAGAATTAACTTGGAGATGGAACTGTGCTATCAGACAAATAATTCGACATTTTTTTTCATTAATTTGGTCAAGTAATATTTGCCAAAAAAAAAAATTTGGTTACGATATCATTCTGATGAAAGTATCTAGTACGATAGTGGTACTGATGACCATTTTAGAGCATCGCGGATCAGAATGGAATAAAAATTGAGTACCTTAAGCTTCAAGATCAAAAAATTCAGATGGAAGAAATGGATGACTCATTCAGTTTTCTTTCAGCTACTTCTGAAGAATATTTTATGATAAAATATGATTTTAGTTTATCTCAAATGACCCAACTTCTGAGTACATAAAAAGCTATAGAAAGGATATATATTGACTATCAATATACTGCAAAAATGAAAATTTCAAATTGTTACCTTCTAATGAAATGCTATTATTTCTATTTATTGAGCATGTTTTTTCACTTTTTTATCAACAAAGACTACCAGCTTTAGATAATTACTAGTACTTTCAGAAAAGTTCTTTTTTTCTAAAGTCGCTTACTATTCTAATGAAAACATTTGAGATGAAAAACATTAAAATCTACTTTTAAGTTAGGACTTCTTAAAACAATCATCATTATTCTTACCTAGTGGATTTGAAAGTTATTCACAAAATTGAAACTTTTTCACTTCCTCAAAACCCTAACAAAATATTCATCCTCCAACTTACTACTCTCACAAACTTAATCTGATAATATCAACAAGAAAATGAAGAATGCAAAAAATAACATAGAAGATGGAAGCGCATTAAAAGACGAAAATTAAATTAGTTCAGGAGTTAATGTTGCAGATGATGCAACCATTGCAGAACCAGTATTGATATCAGATCCCGATGATGCAGCACCAGCTGATGCTGTTAATTGCGCTTCACGACGTACCATGCTCGACGAGAAACCCGGCAAATTAGAAAAACGGATACCTATTTCACGTGCTAGTTTCACTGTTACCTGAAATTTATAACTTCATTATTTTTGAGCAATCAGTGAATTCATCACTACATAATTCATCCATCTAGCTAAACAAAATTATAACCACACAAATTCCGACATACCTCATCGCTCAGAATAGCAAAAAAAAAGGGAAAAAAATAACTTCCATATTCAAATTTTTCGATTAAAATATGGACTTAAAAAAGGACTGCTATGACAAATTTTAAATGAAAAACCTTTAGCACACAAAAATTAAAACCAGCGTAAAGCAAAAAAGAACATGGAAAATTTTGAGCTATAATAATAAAAGGATAAGTTTGTTTGTTATGGCTAAATATTTAAAATCCAAATCCATCAAGTATTCAGCTGATAATGCAATGATTCCGATCGATTCATCAAATATTCTTCATCTTATCCATCAAGTATTTCGACAGATCAAATTACGTTTAATTCTTTATGACACATACACAAGGTGTGACTAAATAGGGAGAAAAATGAAGGAAGCTGGAAGGGAATGGTTTAAACACAGGTGCATCACCAAATACACGAATAAAGTTTGTTGAAGTAGACAAGTTAATGAAAAACCGACATAGAGTGTTAAGCCTTTAATAAAATTACTTGGAAAAGAAATGAAAAGCACAAAATTTAAGTTAATTGTGATAAAAAAGATGTAATAAGAAATAGAGGAAGCTAAGGCACGTACATGCTTTGGTAGCTAAGGCACGTAAATGCTTTACTTTGGCAGAGTGAAGCAAGCTAAGGAAACTGAGAATTCAGCCGGGTAATTTGCCTGAGAAAGTATTATTCCATATTAATGATAAGGTATTAATATTAGTAGTTGTTAAGGTAGTGAGAATATTAAATCATGACAATACGAAAGTTCCTGTGACGGTACCATTGTTAAGACGCGTGCTGCGTGAAATCTTCCGTGATGCTTTACGAGCGATGAACGTTGAAAACGGTGCACTTCTCTAAAAAAACAACGTGGAAAAACAAGCACACAACATAGAATAAAACAAAGATTGGAGTAAAGTAAAGGGAAAAAAAGAAAGTGAATAAATATCATTTAAAAAACAATTCTTGGAAAACTGAATCTTAAGTCGACTTAGCTAATAAAAAAATAAAAATATCGCCTATGTGTTATTTTGGTTGGGTGAAATGAATATCCAATATTGGTTGATAAGTTATTGCGACCCCCCCCCCCTCCACCCTATCTGAAAGCATGTTGGCCTCTGCCCTTCATCTTTTGTTTGTACACAAATGATGATCACTGGAATTTCGTAAAATATCAAGTTTATAAGTCTTGCCTTTAAAATGCTAATAAAATTAGTAATTAAATTGAATTTATACCACACTAAAAGATATAGATGCCTATCACGTTTTACATTTCACTAAAGGATAACACGTTAGAGAGAAGAAAAAGTTGAAAACGAAACAAGCATTACTTACAAACTACCAGAAGTTAAGTTCAAAGCAATGAATCAGTGCTATTGAACAATGGATAAGGTCACTTTGTATTAATTACACAAAAAAGAAATCAACCATAGAGGGAAAATTAATTGAAAACAAAAGAACGGTTCGAAAATTCCTGAAAAGGGAAATTTGTATAAAAAATCCAATTATTCGAATTTCAATACTTCCAAATTAACAATTTAAAAAACTTGACCACTCCTCCCCGTCCTTCTTTCATGGTCAGTGCCATTTTATGGAAATATAGCACGACTGCAAATGATCACTAAATTTGACCCTCTTGAACAAACCTTTTTCTTGGACTGATTGAGCAATTCTCTATAATTTTCGGAACGTAAAAATCGTTGATAACTGTCATTTTTCATCAAACAAAAGATATGATTCTGGAATTTTAAGATATCTTGATATTCTTCATGGTAAAAGCTCATTCAACAGATACTATTAACATGGACGTCTTAATGGCTACAATGAAGTTTGCTAGATCAAGTAAGCTCGCCCTGCTCGACTGTTGCCACATACTATTGATAGAAGCAAAAAGCTATCTAACATCAATACTGTTCAAAGTTCCAAAATGCAGCTTTCAACAATATATCAGAAATGATTCAAATTAACATTAAATGTTACTTGCAGCTTAAATTAACGAGCTATATCAACCTCGAAAAGCAAGAACTTTTGAAAACATCCATTTCTACAAATACACTATCAAGAACAACAATAACTGAATTCTTACTGCAGCCTCATCAAATGACCAACGGTTTGGATTCTTCAAATTTTCTTCCGTTTGATCCATTACTTTACAATCAATATTGACTGGTGACGTTGCATTTTTATCGATAAATTCATTGTATATTTCAGTTACTAGCATGGGTACCATACGACATGCACATTTTCGTAACTTTTGGACCTCAATGAAAAGAAAAATTGAATATATTGTACGAATTTGCAAACTAACAAAGCGATATAAATAAAACAATAATTTAACAAGTATGAAGAATTATATTAAATCCTTAATTACTACCAATTTATCGCCTTATCTATCAATCAATCCTTTCCTATCTAACAAGTACTAATCTCTTCACTACCAATTACAGAAATCTGGTTAGAGTTTTCATCAAACCTTTAGAATATGAATCATCATATAAACTCTCAAATCACACTTTTATCACCTAATGATAATCTACATAAAGCTGATATCAACTCCGAAACCGAGAGCTTACCTGCCACCAAAAACGTAAGTTTTCGCCCGAATATTCTTTGTCAGCAAATTTTTGCAACGTTCCTCTACCTATTTCATCGCATAATAATTCTTCAAAACTTTCTGCCCACAACTTCAAACGACGTACTGATATATCACCAGTACTGCAGAATGAAAATATGTAATACGATCTCAGTGTGATAAAATAATTTATTTCAATCAACTGACAACATTTATACAAAATAAATATGTTACTAAACTAAATTTAAGTCTCAACTTTCAAATGTCACAACTCCACCTAAAAATCCACCAGAACGTTTCAGTATGGCAATAGTGACAGTGTACTGCAATGCTTTGTACTTCATTTTCGAGTAAACATTTAAACATACATCTTATCATGCTGCCAATAATCAAGGGTATCAGAAATCCATGGATTTGAATGACTCTGAAAGGGATCAGCCGTTGTGCCAGGATGGACTAAAAATGGATCAAAAACACGACGATGATCGAAATATTGCAAGTAACTGAAAAAATGTTGACGTATATGACTTTCTTCATAAATTTAAAAAATATAAAATAAACAAACATGCAAATTAGCTTATAAACTCTGCTGAGATTTTTTGCAACATTCAATCTATTTAGTAATGATTAACTGCTCGAAAATGATTTAATAATAAGCCTGCGACATAATAATTAATGACTTGAAAAGATCAAAGATAAATGAGATGATAAAGCCTAACAGTTGATGATCAATCATTTTTCTTTCAACAACCTTTCAGCTCAAATTTCAACAAAAAAAACATGATATATTGAAAAAAAGTTTAACTACAGTTAACACATTGTGTTTATCTAATGCAAACAAAAGTGCAAAAAAAAAAACTAACGTCTCGACAACTTTTGATGTTTTAAAAACATTCTTCGTCAGTTGTGCTTCTAAAGCACTAATCTGAAGCAAACAATAAAGTTTAAAAGGTATAAAGATGAAAATGACCTTTAACGACATTGCAATAAAGAACTAACACTTTACAAATAATAAGAAACTAGAATAAATCCAAACTGAAGTTTCTACTCAAAGGAAGAACTAGCACATAGTTCGCTATATTACTTATTCATGAAAACCATATGAAATTAAAACAGAGTATTGATATGATAAAATTTGCCTTATCTAGTTCTACAATATATCCAGTAATCGTATAATACTGTAGACGACATCATGCCATTTCTACAGTTGTTTTAAAAATTTTTAAAAAGTTCATTTCAAATAGAAATCACACACCTCCTGTCTTATTGTATCTTGCACCCGAGTACACCGTCTGATACCAGGTTTTTGGCTATAATCTTGAACCGATAACGGTGGTGACATATTGGGCGATGTTTGCTGGCTTTTCGTCGAAGATTCACTGTTAGCCGCATCATTTTCAGTGGAACATGAGCAAGAATACGTTTGTGCAGCTGCATGGGCAGCTGCAACAGAAGTTGAATATGGTAATGCAATATTGGAACATGACGCAACAGAGGCATAAGTAGATGGATTATGTTTCGGTCGTCCTGTAATTGATTATTTGGTAATTTTTAAAAATAACCTAAAATTGTTTCTAATTATAGAAAGAAATTTATTTCCACAACTTTGTCCTGAAAAAGAGCGTTCATAATTCAACAGAACAATAAAAAAAAAATCAAACATTCATAATGAATTTCAAGCATCTTAAGCAACTCTGAGGAACCCAACATCAATATACGCATTTACTTCTATTAAAGTATTTCGAATATACAAGACACATAAAACCATACCTGATCTTGACAATTTTCGAAAATCAACTTCAGTAGTGTTTACACAACCTGGAACTGGCCTATGAACATCCCAAAAAGCACGCTCTTGACTGTCCAAAATTTGTCGTTCTTGTCGATCGCGTTTTTTGTCCACCCTAAAATAAATGTATTTCAAATCGCTTAATCATGATTAACTCGATCTTTGATGAAATAAAATTATGCAAAGTCCGAAAATGGCAGGAAAGAATTAGTGAAAAAGAAATTCGAATTCGAAATTCGCTCATGCCTTTCCAAATACCATTCAGCTGAATGCTGATAAGATCATTTGAATCAGCAAGTTAACAAATTAAAAACTGATAAAACGTTGAGAAAAAAGGAAAATGATGTATGTGAAAAATTAACACCTATATTGAGCTTCAGCTTGCATAAAAACAAACTCCCACTTCCGGCTAAACATTTTTTGCAACTTTGCTAAATTCTCTGCTTCGAAATCTTCCAGTTCCAAATGTGCCTTGTTTTGCATTGTTCGTTTACATAAGTAAACTGCTACAAATAAATGAAAATACTATAACTGAGATAAAATTTTTCTCTATCAAAAAATTAACTTCGTTGTTTGTAATATAATGAGAGTAGCAAAACACGATCTTAATATGCCTATCAATGACAAAGTTTTTATCGACAAATTTTTGACATCTGGATTTTCAGAAATGTTGATTTTTTCCCATAGAAAACTCAATACATTTAGAGCGCTAACAATCTTTATACCAAGAAAACTTATATACATTTAGTTAAGAAAAGTGATGATAAAAGAATTTCAATAAATAAACTCAATCTCTATCAAAGATATAAATCTAAAGTAAAACAAGGAATAAAAAGAGACAAAAGATATAACACATTATGATTAATATTCACAGGATTGTCAACAAAAAAAAACAACCAACCGTAGTCCATATTTTCTGGTTCCCAACAATTCGATGGCCAGAAGTAAGGAGTTTGAAATCGATAAAAGGTACCGTCATTTTTTACAGTTAAAACATGATCATCAATTTGAAATAAATAACCATGACATGCAATTAAATAGGATAAATGAAGTGCATCAGCTGAAAAAAAATTTCCAAAAAAATCACATACCCTAATATCCTCATACTTGGTACCTCACAGTATCAAACAAAACACAATGCATTGCAAAAAACTAGCTAAATAACGTCTTCAAGATAATATCGTTTAAATTATTCATAATAGACTTTGCTAATCGCATAGTTCAATCACTAGTCATGCAACAAAATCCGAAATGTTAAAACAGAAGAAGAAAAGCAACAATGATAAGTATACCGAGATCTGTCACATTCATATTTTTCATAATCCAAGCAATGAGATCTTGGCCAGTAAAAACGGAAGGAATCTGAAATTAAGGAAAAAAATTATTGGTGCGAAGCAATACCAACTACCAGTAACATTTCTAGCCGAATAATCAGGTATTTGAATTATTTGAATGGCTTGTTTATTTTTGCTAAATTTATTCCCTACACAGAAAATTAAGATTTCGAATTTTTCATAATTTTACCATGAAATGAATTACTAAATCATAACCTATGTACGATAAATTAGTTCTTTGAAAAGAATTAGAATGATAAAAAAATAAAAATATTTTGTAATTTCATAATCAACTATCATCAAATAATCCTCTTCCACAATCTTTTAAATGAAAGTCAAAGTAATTAAAATAACAAGTAATTTCATAAGTGAATAAAATTATTAAAAAATAATTTTCTTCGATAAAATAAAAATAATTCCATTAAGAAATAAATTTATTTTTCATGGCATTTAGCAGACGAAGAAAAAAAAAAAACAATTTGGTGATAAAGAACAATGAAATAATGAAGGATGAAGAATAAAAAATGAAAAATTCAGAATAGATAAAAAATAATAATAGCAAATAGCAATAATAACAACTAATAATGATAATTTAATAATAGTAATAATGTTCATGGGAGAGTAGGCTTAGTCATTATAAACAAAAATCAATAATAATCACCTAAATGAATCACAAAAAAAGTACGAATAATAACAAAATTGATAAATACAAAAAATAGTCTTATCTTTTTTTTTTCTCGGAAATCGCTAATAATTCTAGAAATACTTTACACTATTAAAAATTTGATAATTATATTGATCAAATATTCAACAAAAAAAAACTTTTGAAATTCAAAAAAAAAAGGCATACCTTTGTTAGAAAACTTTTAACAGTTTTAATTGGTACTCCATTATCCGGATCTAACATTGTCTGTACTAAATTTTCCAATTTCTGATAAATCACATGATTTGGATGAATCATCTTTTCTTCAATACTCGCATTAGCTCGTAATTTTGGCAATGCCATTGTAAATATGTTCTTCTCACTGCACTTATTTTACCGCATCCATTTCAGAATCAAAATAAAAAAATTCGATTTTCCGTCGTAATTAATGATTTAATTAATAACAGTATTACTAGTATTCGATTTTCAATCGTTTTCGATTTGCTTTTCAACTATTTGCCTCACACTATTTTTCCATCATCAATACGATACACTGCTGCATGAATAATTGTTGGATGTTGTGGTGGTATCAATTTATCCTGTAAAAATGAAATTAAAATACAACAATAATTATTAAAGCTTTACCATCGTATTATCAAGCAAAAGTTACCATTCACATTAAAGAATATTTTTGAAATTTATAACTATTTGTTATTAGTGAAAGCATGCGACATATATATCGATTTTTCCTTACTAATTCCATTTCCCTTCCGCTAATGAAATACATGAATTGCTGCTAAATGAGTTGATTAGTAATTCCCC
>JABVXS010001135.1:0-18098 GCA_013365335.1 Madathamugadia hiepei | reverse complement strand
AACCGCCCCGTCGCTAAGGTCTGTCGTCGGGGAACCGACCGCTCACGATCGAGACAAATTAGTAGCATCATAAAAAATAAAATTGAAATCATAAAACTGAAATTTAAAGTAGAAAAAATTGCTAAAAGATGGGAGTGTTGATTTCCATCCTTTACAGAATCACCTTGATAAGCCGTGTACCATTTGGTTCCGAACCAATCATAACTTTCTGCTCATTTGAAACAAATCCCAGTAAACCACGACACACATCCAACCGTCCAATCAGTGCTTTATCGTCAGGGTAGCTTTCCTGATTTCCAACAGTGTGTTGCTGAAACACATGAAATATTAAAACCATCAAAAAATATTTCGAAATTGCAGATGCTAGTTGAACAGAGCGCATTTTTTGGAATATTCCATGTAATTAAGCCACTGCAATGCCACTAACACTATAGATATAAAAGAAATTTGGAAGCTTCAGATGTGTTACCTTCGCACGATCCAACCAATCCAACACTTTTTCCAATCGATGCATTACATTGTCATCACAAATTTGATTAATTCTACAGTGATCTAACAGCCTTAAAGAATTCATAAATTTATGGATGAAACTACGATGAAAACTTCCTACAATTTGCTGTAATAGATTTAATTTGAATTATATTGCTATTATGCTATGGAGATACAGGAAAATGTCTCAAACTACGGAAAAAAGTTGGATCAGAACCACATTCCCAATCATTCCTTCTGCGAATTCAAAAACTATGCCTCTGCAAAGATCCATACAACAACGTAATCAATGTAATGGACAAAGCCAAAACTATTTGATACCTGCACAATAAACGGAAAAATTCGACATTCTTCACTAGCTTTTCATCACTTTCTTCCAACTTGTTGAAAAGCAATTGCAGAAATGCTGATGCAAGCTCTCGCTCCACCGAACCCACACGGCACACAATTCGTATAGCTATCTCTGAGAAATATTTCCGGATTACCCTGAAAATAACAAATTTTTCCGTTAAAAATGAAATTAAATCGCCGCAAACGGCCAAACTCGCAATCTCTCCAGAGTTCGATTTCAACGAGAAAAAACAATCAAATTTATAAATAAAACGCTTTCTGAAGAGAGCAAAACATACGAGTTTTTGCAAAATAATAAATCAGATACGAGAAGATTCCACATATGGATGATTTTAAGGACTTCTACCACTGCATCTCCACTTACAACCTCAATCGCAAAAGCATCCAACAAGTATTGCGTCGGTTCTTCCTATATCGAAATAGTTTAAGCATTCACCCTCGAAAAACTTGGTACAACCAATAATATATAATGAAAAATGGAACTTGACGGTTCTTTTTTCCAGGATTAAAATTACAGCTAAAAAAATTACCAGTATTGCCGATTGTGATTGTCTGATTGTTTCAGCAGATGAATCCTTCGCCAAACCACCTGAGATAAGACCCAATGGTATATGTCGTGAACCAACTGCCCAAGCAAGTCGTAGAAAACATTCAATCCGATTACTGTTTGCGGTAAATAATTGAAAAATTGTTTCACTTATTTCAGGATTCTTTTCGATACGATTATTGAGATCTCTTACAACTACGCAACAGAGCTGTAAAAATAGTAAACATTAATTCCATCGAAAAACATTTTTAACAACCATTCACTTGATTCAGAAATGATTCTTCACAATCTTGTTTTTTTTACACAGAAAAACCCAATTCGATTAGATAACTCTCTGGCAGCTTCGCAACGTATAGTAGTACTTCGAATTTATAACACTTTTAAAAAGCAACGCTACTTTTACACATTTTTCACATGGAAAGTGCTAACATCTTTGAAAATTGTCTGCCCACAATCGATAACTTCACCAGTTTCAAAGCATCCATTTCCATCTCTTCTCAAGTACTAAAAATATATTGGTTATTTTGAACAATCTTGAGAGAATGTGGAAGATTTAATTGGAACCAATGTCACAGAAATAAAAAAATGTGTACTTTGAGGCGCGCCGCCACAAAGAGAACAAATTTTGCTATAATCGCCAACCACCAGACACCTGCGGTGCAAGAGTATTCATCCCATCGACACAAAATTTGGGGATCTTCCAGAAATGAAAACACAGCTAAGCAACTTGGTGATGTCAAAAAAAGGATCTGAAACAAAAATGATTACAACATTGATTCATAGCATCCCAGATGACTTTAAATACATTTATACCGAGCTTAAAACCGCGACCACTAATTTTAAGTCACAAAACATATAGCTGAACAGTAATGACTCACTCCAGTAAAGCCTCGTTCATAGCATCCCAGCTGATAATGGAATGGAAATCAAAATAATCAGAAAGCAAACCTGGAATTCTGTCGCTTCGGTTATGAAATGTCCATTACTCGGTAAGAGTAATGAATGTAGAATGCGTAAAAGATGCAAGAAATGGTTCACTGATTCCGTCGGTAGTAGATCAAATAATCGTCCTGATACCACCATTTCTCTTAGCATTGTTACTGACACTGCATCTGGTGGTATTTGACTAAAATTTGTTAACATATCTAGCTTTGAAAATTTGAGATTTCAGGTGGAATTCCGAAAAAAGTCATAATAGTTTAATATTAAAATGCCAAAACTTACTTCAAGACATTGGTGGCACATCCCCTCAAATATTTATTACCGTATGCATAACCGATGTCAGCTAATGTATAAAGAAATCGTACATGGTCAGCATTTCCGGCTATTATTACGCCCGGTAAAGCACGCTCCTCTTCTTCACTAGCCCCATTTCCTTCATTACTGAAACAAGAACATTGCTTCTGAATCCGTATCATTAAAAAGCTGACATCAATTATTAAAATTAATCCTAACGCGGAGAAATCAATGATAAAAAAGTAGTGCACTAATTTATATCTGTAATATGCTTGTCTTTAAAACAAGGAATTTTCGAAAACGAAAAAAAAGTCAAACCGCAAAGTAAATGTTTGGTCAGGACTCGACTCTGCGCTAGCTAACCGATTATTCCATGCATAAGAATGATTTTGAAAATGAATGATGATTTGTGTAGTGGCATCGATCCCTAATTCTTCCAGTGTTTTGTTACGATCAGATGAGCGCAATGTTCGAGATTCCGGTGGATTAAGCGACCGAGCGGTTAACTGTATGAGTGCAAGCAGTCCATCACTATTGCAGCCATCCATGCATCGTAATCGATCATCAATCTGAAAGATTACCATGAAAAACCAAAAAAATCTTTCGTCCCTAAATTAATTTCAAATGCAAAATTAAAGGCGATCTAAAAGAGACTATTCAAGTCTCAAAGTAGTGACTCAACACCACCAATTTTAAATCATTTTGATCGTAAGTTACAGATTTTATTCGACGATATACTTCGCAGCATTTTTTTTTTTTTGCATATATTTGCGACTTTTGATAACAAAATTGCTAATAATTGCCATCATATAGAAAAAACTTAAAGAAAATTGCATTAGAAATCTCAGAGAATCAAAATTTGATGCGCAAGTTCATCTACAAAAAAGACAATTCCAAACCTTGAAATTCACTGTCGAAAGCAGCATAGTGGAATGGACCGGGATACGGTATTCTTCTTCATGCAGTAAAGCTAGGGTACAGTTGACATACAAATCACAGAAATGAAAAATTGGAAAAACAAAACAGCAGATACAAGATGATACTTGGAAGTACGCATGTAATGCAACTAAAACATTTTTGAAGAATCCCAACTCTAGTCAAAAAAAAGTCCATAGAAACTGCACAAAAATTCACTCATTGAATGAATATGAACTTACTGTTAGTGTCAGACCCACTCGATAGTTTCTCATCTAAATATTTTTGCAATTACATTGGCTTCAGCTGATCATATAAGGATAGAAAATAAACTATGCTTTTTTTTTTTTAATGCATAATACACTAAGGCTAGCCAGTAACAATTGAAAAAGAGCTTCACGAGGCATATATAACATTTCCCTCTCGACACTTTTTATTTTTTCACTTTTTCACGCAGTACCAGCGAGCTTAGCATGGAATGAAGAGAAGTTGAAAACTTTAATGCAAAATTTGAATCTTCATTACATTTTGAAAATAAAAATGTCATACGGAATAATTTTAAAAATACCTGGAAAGATAACTGACAATAAAAAACATCGGCCTAAACCCGCTTTACGAAGTGGCAGCTGAGATCTTCCAAGAATGCAAAAATCATCATATGCACAAATGTAAGAATAAAGAGCCTGAAATTTCAGTAAAATAAAATTAGCTTTTTAATAAATGCATTAAAATTGACTACAATTCTGTTATATTCCTGGATTTCTCAAGTGTACTGAAAGGCTAGCCAGTCACAATTGAAAAAGAGCTTCACGAGGCATATATAACATTTTCCTCTAGACACTTTTTACTTTTTCAAGCAGTACTAGTGAGCTTAGCATGGAATGAAAAGAAGTTGAAAACTTTAATGCAAAATTTGAATCTTCATTACATTTTGAAAATAAAAATGTCATTAATACGGTTTTAAAAATAAACTAAACTATGCTTTCCTTTTTTTTGTCTTTTTAATGCATAATACATTAAGGCTAGCCAGTAACAATTGAAAAAGAGCTTCACGAGGCATATATAACATTTTCCTCTTGACACTTTTATTTTCACTTTTTCACGCAGTACCAGCGAAAAAAGAAACTTTTTTGAAAATCATTTCATCAAGCTCAGTATTGACAAGAGCAAAAGTTTACCGTTAAGATTCTGCCCATTTCATCAAGAATTTTCATTTTGTCCTCTTCATTATGATCGCCTTTGATCAGATCGTCATGTTTCGTTTTCAGCATCAAGAAACTGAAATAAAAAATTTTATTTTTCTAAATATACAATACATTTCTCTGTTCTATTACTCACGCTACCAAAGAATGTTGTTCCCATTTAAACACGACAAAACACCAAATTTGTAAACAGAATAACCAATTTTCACTTAAAAAATTGAACCAGACGCTAAATACAATGAATACATCTAACCATTTTTTGACAACTATCTGGATCAACTCAGCATGGTCAGAAATCACTGCAGCATGGGGATTTGCTAAAACTTCGACCCACAGGGAAACAGCGAACTGTGATACTTCACTACGAGCTCGTAGCATTATTTCCCACAAATAATCCATTCCCTGCAAATACAGATTTTAAAAAAAAAACTCGCAATAGGAAACTATGAAATGCATGTGTGCGTTAATGAATGATAGCATATTAATTCAGAAACAAGTTGTGATGAATATAATTAGCCTCAAAACTAAGTGATAAAACTAACGAATTATGCAGATCGGAGTAAAAACAACCAATTTTGAATTTAAAATTATAAAATGTTCAACAACGTTCGAATTAATTGCTAATTTTGCAAGATGGAGCATATAAACGGTGATCAAACAATTTTTACAAAATTTATTGTTAAAAAATACACGAATGTATTGATCTTTTAATTCTCCTTAATTTCATTTCACAAGTCACCATCAATCTGAAATACAAACACTTTTTCTATATCTGTGTTACCTCAAGGTCGAAGTTACACATCAAATAATGCGATAATCCTTGAGTTGATTGGACAAGTTTACTCTGAATTTTGTTTACGGCTATCCAAAAGGTTTTGAAGCACGCAAAACCCTCCTCGCATAACATTTCAACAGGAAGTTTCAAGATCCGGGCTGAAATTGAAGCTTTTTACTCGACAAGAGAAAAAATCTGAAACAGCCTATGATGAAATTTTTATTGAGTGGCACGAATTTCTGCAGCAGTTACTGGTAAAATTAGCTTCATATTTGTTCCATGAATGATCAAGTAAACCGCTATAAGTGAAAGATGAAAATACTATACTGACTTTGTTTTTCGAGTTTAATCCTAAAATTTGAGCATTTTTAAAAAGAGAAATTTTACACGTGAAAAGCTGATCAAGAGCTTTTGGGTCGATATCTTCCTGTTCCTGCATTGTATTAAATAGTTGGAAGCCACATGTACGCTCATATTCAAATAGAGATCGAACAATAAGGGAATCCCATAACTCATTTGCCTGCAATGCCTTCATGTTCAGAACTGCGAATTTAAAACGCTAAAAATGGATAAGTAAAGCAAGAGAAAGTAAAACTGTACTTGTGGTGCCATAAGCCAAAGCTGTCCATCAGACAGAAGAAAGTGCAGAAAACCCAGCCGAATTCGCAAATTATCGCTATGAGTATAACGGCCTACAAAAACTTGTGCACCAGCGTCTTCTACGGCAGCATACACGTGTGGTCGATCGTTCTGAAAATATAATTGAACAGGTCAGATGAAATATCACATTGCTCGACTGGCTGATGCAAAGTAAATGGAACACTGCTAATACTTCCTTAGTAAAAGACATAGTTCGCTGTTGCTTACTATATTACAGCTGGAAAGGTTGTGGCAGAAAAAAATTCAGAACTTTGTTGTAAATCATATGATATAATAGCAAAATCTAGATGTAGAATACGAACCACAGCATTTCGCACTTTTTCCATGTACAGGGCAACATTGTCCGACAATCTCGAACACAGTTCCGTATCTTGCTGAACAGCAGCGATGTATTCCGTCCTTAATATAAATAGTGTTCATGAGAATTTAGACAAGACCCACAGCATGATGTTAGTAGATTGTCACTATAATTATCGTTACTAATAATAATTAGTGAAGAATAATTATATATTATTAAAAAAAAATTTTTTTTTATACGAATATAACAACGCTGAAACTTTCGACGTAGAATTACTTGCATTTCTATAATTTCTTACGCAAACGTTTTTAATTTTTTAAAAAACCAAAACGTATTCTAGTATGTTCTAAGGATCAGGTACTATTCGTTGCATGAGAAAAAAATAAATTGTTAAACTGAGAATAATTGACAGCTCACCGCGTCACTTTCCTGCCTGTACTGTAGTCATAATCTGGCATTAAAGTCATCAGTCGCTGCATATGCTTTAATGCCGGAAGTACGAATACTGAAAACAACGATTTATTACAAACTGATATCTTATCCATCGATATATTGGTGAAACCAAAAGAGAAAATACTCCAACCAAGTCTAGAAAACTCTAAAATCAAAAAAAAAAAGACTATTTATGATAGCTTTACTTATTTTAAAGTCAACTAATACTGCATATTTATAATACGCCTAATTGCTTAAAGGATTAATAAAACATATGGCTGACTTCAGAGGTATCTTACGATATCGCCACAAAAGTTGTATATCAATGACCTTAAATGAATACCTGAATCTAGAAGTAATTCATCAATACAAAACCCGATATATTGTCGTCGCAGATTTTCAGCGGGCACTGTACCTTCTAGTACACTGTAATGTGCTTCCAAGGCTGCCTCAATCATTTCCACAGGTAATCGTTCGTCATGGCATAAATCCCATAGTAGCGAAAGAGATTTTATCGTTAACTCCTGCAAAGTTTGAAGAATTGAAATATCTAATTATGAAATGAAATGTCTATAACTCTTCAGTGCAATCTCTCTCGATAGCAGTACAACCTTTACCCAAAACAGTCCAGAACTGGAATCTCAAAACAGTCCAGAACTGGAATCTCAAAACAGTCCCGAACTGGAATCTCATTAGCTCCTTCAGGTGCTTGATTTGTTCTTTAATTCTCTATGAGTTGTACGTTAACATTAACCAACACCTTAAACGTTCTAGGCATTGAAAATATGATAAAGGTTACTCTTCTGGTAGTATTACTGTGATCGTCACCAATTCGACGAATAAGGTCAAGTAGAAGTGTTCGCTGTCTTGAAGATGATTTTGCCCAACTCTCCTTAACATCAATAAACTCAACATTATCAACACTAATAATTCAATTCCCAGACTCAAATTTGATACCTTGAAAAAATCGGAACCGCCAAAATATTAAAGCAAATTGAATTCAACGATGACTAAATTAAAAACTGAATTTATATACTTCTTACAAATATAAAAATATCAATAAAACCTGCACCTTCATCCGTTCAAACAAATGCTTTTGCAGTACATTATTCAAGCTATCAACCAACTTCGCTATTAAGTCATGCACATTTCGCTGGATAACATCATGTCTTTCATGTTGTACATTCCATAAAGTATCCAAATCATCAACTGTGAGAGCATTTCTCTCTAGAAGTACTCGGAATACTCTTTCTAGCCTAAAGATATCAATTCAGTATTCAAGAAAAAAATTGCCTTTTCAGCCAATTAACAACCAAAACACACATACACACAATGTCTAGCTAATTAAATTTTGCAATAAATGAAGAAATGCAAGACCTTTCACAGTATGACGGATGATGCAAATTATCACGAACCAATATTTCAATAAGATGTTGCTTACCCAACCAATCTGTCAAATTATTAATCGAAATTACGAGTTCCTGCTGAAAAGAAGGACGATGAAAATCTACAATAAAAATACTGAACTTATGATATAATCAGTCAATTCAACTTTTTTGCACCAATATACTACGATTTCCAGTCTCTCATAATCATTCATATCTAATCCTATGTTAATTATGAATACGCTGTACCAAATATAAGCACTGAAAACGCGGAAAATATAGAAACATCAACACTTGGAAAAACAAAATAAAAAAGGGCATGAGTTATTTTTAATTAGGGATGTTCTAAAAACATATACCTGCAGAAAATCTGTTGATGCATTCTGCAAAACCACGTGTAATTCTTGAAGAGCTGCTATACGTCCAGCAAACGGTGCGACTTGAAGTACTCTGAAATCTTCACCATGAGTAACCTGTCCAACGGAATATTTCAACAGCACTTTTATGAAACATTATTAACCATTTCTATCCCTGGAATAGCTTCTACACTTCGCTATTTAATTTCTCTTTATATCCTTAACATATTTTAATTCTGCATGCTCGAAATTGAACTGGAAGATAGTTGATTCTCATGCCAAATATATAACTAACAAAAGAAAAAAATTTGTTTTGGAAAACTATTTTGTACCGTAAAATATATCTCAGTGTAAAAAACTGCATCTGTTGACCCAGGTGAACCGTTTCTGAATTAATAAGCGCTAGATTTTGCAATACTTTCGCCAATTCGACATGCGGTGAATCATTCAAATCACCTTTCACATTTTCGCATTTCAGTTCCTTATCGCTCATTTCCTCCAGTCGAGTAACTGCTACTTGCTAAAAAGAAATTCAAATTTGTCAATCAATATTCACAAATTTCAAATATATCCTCCCTCGCTGATTTTCTCTGACACGCAAAAAAAGCCCAAAATGCTAAAACGACGCTCAATTTTTTGAAGGAACGACCAACATCGATTATTTCATCTCATTTCTCATTTGCTTTTTTATCAAAAGACAATTCATCCTTAGCATTTTTTCAAACAGCTTCACAAAGAAACACCTACAATGATTGGGCCGAAAGTTTCTGCAACAATTGTTGGCTTTAGCAGAACTGAACAAGAAGCAAATGGTCGAAGCCAATCGACCAAATCAGTAATTTTTGTAGTATTATCAACATTTCGTTCCAAAAAATTCTTCATTAATGTGAAGCCACCAATCCTTCCGAAATAACATACTAATAGCAAAAGCCAGAATTGCAAAACCCTCTGAAATGCTGATGAATGAAAAAATTTAAAAAGGTATGAATGTGTTATATTCCTGAAAATAAAAAATAGAAGTCCCCGGTGATTTGCGTCCAAAGCATCAATGGCCCTTAAAAGTGCTAAAATTAAACTAAAACTAGAGCTAACAACCTCTACAATATAAGTTAGAACTTATGTTTGCTAACCTGATACACTTCTTCTACACTCTTAACAGAAGTGTAAAGCAACATTTCATTGGGATCAAATCCCATTTGTAGAAAATTCGCTTTGCGTCCAAAATTTTGCATATGAAAACTGAAAATGAAAATGGCAATTCCGCTAGAGTAATAAATGCGTTAAGATTACAAAAAAAAGCCGTCTTTCAACAAAGCAAATTCATAAAAGGCGAAAAAAGATATCACTTGAAAAAGTGAAAATATAATACTGTGCTTAACTTTCCTGTTGAACACAACTATTTTTAAAAATCTCTAGAGTCCATGCATTCCTAAATTATTCTATATTTTTCAAGCTTGTTCTGTGCATTTTTATAAACCGTCTGTTCCGCATCTCTCAAAATTTGAAAACTAATTTCCAAAACTTATATGGCAATGGAATCTTTAGATCCCTAAACTGCTATGCAGAAAAAAACGATAAAAACTAAGGTGAGCAGCCAAATGCAACTGGTGAAAAATGCTTCCTCATTACTTATCATTGAATAAAAAGCAATATGACAAGAAAGGAAGCAATGAACATACTTCACAGTACTCAACAAAAAACTCGGCAGCTTTAAAGCATACCGACTATTGCTGGTCATGACGTACTGCAATATTTTCCAATATGCGTAATGAAAATCTTTTGCTACAAGTGTTTGCCGCATTTTTTCCGTGAGCATTACGAAGAATCGTGCAATACATAGCCAAATGAATCGCTGTAATCCAATTTTTCAACATAAATACTTGTTTTCCCGACTCATATCATTTCGTTCTTTGACTATTTAGATAACAGTGAGAAAACAACTGAAGATTATTCTTAAAAAATCAAAAAGTGAAGCTGGATCATCAGCATTCAATATAACTCTTCCATCCATTGGTGTGAAAATAAAAAGAGTAAGATTTTGGAATCCAAAAAGAAATATGAGTATTAAGCATTTAATACTGAATAAGAAGAAATTACCCCGTATGGTGAGTTATAGTATGATTCCTAACTAAATTAAGCGCAATAAAGTCGCAAATCATTTAACGTAAAAATCCCTAAGATGCATTTGAAACTAAGTAAAACTCTCTGGAAGCTGTATATCTGTGAATTATTCAGTTATTTTACTTTTCTTTTGATTTGAAAGTGTCTCTAAAGAATCGTCTCAAATAGATAACATATGTACAAGCACTTTCCAATAATTTAAAACTAAGCATTCTTATATACAAATATGACGTTATTTTACTATTAAGGAATGTAAAACTAAGATTATGAAATGAAAATCCATTTACAAGAAATTACATGTATTTCGATCTTCCAATCCTTCACCGCTTCATCGTTCATCAGTTTATCGAAAGCAATCAGCAGTCCTTTTTCAAGGAAACTTTCGAAAAAAATCGACGTCTTATCAGTTCCTGCAATGCTATTACGTGATAAGCATTGCTTTTTCTATCATATAATCCTAACAGTATCATTTAGGATCAACTAGATTTTCAATTATTACTGGCATAACGATGGGCATACAATACAGTTATGATTCTTATGCTCAATAGTTTTATATTATCCAATAGCTATTTTTCAAAATATGCAAGCACATTTTTTCATATTGAATTCTATCAGCATAACTGATATAAATGTTGTTCAGTTCTTTTTCCCATTGCGGCGGTTGACGGTTTATTCCAATAGGTTTCTCTTGCTTACACCATGTTTATTTCACAACTGATTTAGCACAAGCATTTGAAGCCAAAATGAATACCTCTTTTTATCAACACGATTGCAATTTCCATCAGTCCTTCTAACTCTTGATTAGGCAACACGGGTACTACCCACCTATAAAATCAAATCAGGATTAAGCAATTGTAAATATAAATCAATATAAACAGAAAACTATTCAAAAATTCAGTTCGAACTTTGAAAAATTCAACACCCAGTTCACTTATGCTAGGCCATACTTACTTCGCAGTTCATCATGCTTCGGTATATACCCTTTTTTGGTCCATTCTTTTCGCTCTCATTTCAAAATCTTTATTCTTCTTTTTATTTCAGAAAAAATTCCATCTTCCAAAGATAAATTACCTTGTACGCTGTAACTGATCAAATAAACGAGTCAACATAGCAGATGGTAATTCAGTGAAATTCTCCCATTCTTTTGGCCTCTGACTTGCAATGGTATTTAACTCAGCATACGCTGAAGGTGATGTTTTAACGTCAAATTTATTTGGAAGATGCACGGGATCGACAATATTTGAAGGCGACGACACGACGGTGGAAGACGGAGCCGAGATTGACATTGCTCTACCAGCTGGGCTATCTAAAACGTATCAAGCTATTTAGATCAGCAGTACCCTCGAAAATACCGCAGCAACTTATTAAACACAGTAATACATAGAATTTCAGCTCCCAGCAATCAATCATACAAATTTATTTTGATTATTGCATTCAGAATTATGTTCTGAAAGTATTTCAAAAATATACAATTAACCCGTAGTAAGTTAATCCGCAAATCTGGAAGAAAAAAAAAAACATGAAAAAATCAAAAAATAAATCTGTCCGATTTTTTGATTTGTAATGCTAAATGTTCGGAAGAATCGAGAATTACAATAAAAATTGAGAAATAGAAAAGATAAACTAGGAATACTGCGAATAAAAATGATAACAGTCGGAGTTCATAACCTGTAATCTGTGCAGAAGAGACTACAGTCGGATCTATGCAAGCAGATGATGAAAAAAAAAGTTAAATAATCTTTGCTCTAAAAATGCGCGCTATAGAGCTATAGAGTATTCTTATCATCCAAAAATGATATGTAACGGAAATGTGCAAATAGAACTTGTTTGGAGTACTTTTTTAGACCGTATATATCTGAATAAGTTAACATTTTTAGTCTATCTGATGAAGTTACTCACTGATACTGATCAGTAATTGAGCTACATAGCACCTTAGATATGAATGGACAACTACAAAACATATTAATCATGATCTATCCTGAACAACAGATTACTTCGCATTAACTGCTATGCGGACAATTTTATACAAGACGTACTTTAAGAATCCAAAGTACTTCATCCCGTACCAATTTTTTAATATTGCAAATATTAGTCGATATAAAAATTTCCTACATAGATGTAGCTATTTAGTTCGTTATGTGCTGTGAGAACAATAGTGCCTTCTATATTTGCTGTTGGTCCAGTTCGTTGAATCCTTTCGCCTCTGATACTGGTGTGAGAACGATAATGTTCTTTTTTGTTTTGTATACAAGGCCCTCTTCCTTGGAAGTGTGTTACGAATATCCAACCGGACTGTTGAACTTCTTCGTACAGATGGATATTCCATCTCTTGGAGTTTCTTCGTCTGGTATTGTCGGATTCTTTTGAATCTGTACTGGTACGGTTCTGCACACGTGGACTGCGGGCGGTTTCCGTGTAGAACTTATTGTTTTCTCACAATTGAGTAATTAAACCTTTATTTGCATATGAACAATAAACGGACTAGGAATACGAATACAGTAATAAGGTGATAACAATCCAAATTACTAGAAGTCAAAGTAGAGCAGGATGCGAACGTCCTGCCGAGAGAGCTGTTGAGTAAACAACAATAATAATCTTGGGTCCATTATCGTGGGCCAATCAGATCGGGACCCATCGTACTTGACCAGATGGTGGGTAAAAGTATCATAACGTCGACATTGTAGCGACAATGAATTTATGTGCATAAACAGTTGATTATAACTCCAGGATATCGTTCGTCGATTGTTGTTACTCACTCGACAGTTCACCCAGTTGAAGACTCGAATCGACCTTCTCAACCAGCTCTACTTCGAGTCCTACTACTTTGGATTGTCGTCACCTCATTTACTGTATTCGTATTCCTGTTTATTATTCTACCCAAGTAAAGGTTTAATTACCCAATCGTGAGGAAGCAATAAAATCTACACGGAAGTCACTCGCAGTACACTTATACGTACAAGTACAAATTCAAAAGAATCCGACAATATCAGATGAAGAAACTGCACCAGGTGGAATATTTGTTCCTGAACTCTTTCGAAGAAGCTCAACGGTCCGGTTGAACATTCGTAACGCAACTCCAAGAAAAAAGACCTTGGATCCAAAAACGGAGAACAATATTGTTTTCACACCAGTATCAGAGACGAAAAGACTCAATGCCAACAACAAATAGAGAAGGCGCTATTCTTCTCACATGTGCTTCATTTAAATCGACCAGAAACTGGTTTAGTAAATTAATGAATGTGTAAACATACTATGGAAAATTGATAGCAGTGGTATTTCTGGAATGTTCAAGAATTCAAGATTACCGTGCAAGTAATCCATATTTTGTCGTTTCGATGGTGTCGACAGGTATGGTGTTTGCCCGTCGTCTTCATCCAAATCAAATTTACTCTGTGGACTCTCAACACTTTCTACCACATCTTCTAGCTCACTTTTGGAACTCACAGATTCAGCAAAAACTGGACTCACTGACGTTGGTATCTGCAATTTTTTGCTTTCCTAAATCTTGCAATATTTCTTATATATTGCAAATAACGAAACCTCTAGCCTAGAAAAATCTTTCATTGGATATGAATCTTTAATCAGATCGTCCTATAAGTGGTAAAACTCCCACAACTTTAATATGATTCAGTTGACTCTGAACAAAGTTACACTTTTGACTAGCTCACAATCATATTTTCACTTTGCCACAGATTTCAAAAATTATATTTCAGGACAAAAACTTTCAGCTTTTTTCATTTTTCAGAGATGCTCAAAAAGTCCTGTCTAGCCATTTCGATAAATACTACTCGGAATCTCAAGCAGAAAATTTTAACACAACAATGAATTAAAATGTAAGTTCGAGTCGGATTAGTAGTAAAGAACGGATAAGGGAAACTGTCTCACCTCATAACCAAGCATTTTATGAGCACCAAAGTCGGAAAACATCCAAAAAGTACAAAAAATTAATGCTAGCTTACCAACACATGGTGAAAGAATAACTGAAACATACTTTCTCTCTCTCTCTCTCAAGATTTTTCACGCTAAAACAACTTAAAATTCCAGTTTAGAATGAAGCGTTAAACTACCAGTAAAATAGGTGAGTCGTTTTCCTCATCTCGTGTCTGTATTGCATCAAGCTGTATCCACCATTCTCCATTTTCATCTTCCGACCTTGTTGGTTGCGCATCACTACAAAAGGTACCAAATTAACGAGAAAAATTGGTAACAGTCTTATGCCTGCAAAAAATGCTTCCACAAAAACGTAGCTATACGAAAACATTTTCATCGAACGAACACCTGCATCACCCTTTGTGGAAAATTCGTGATTTCTAACTTACGCTATAACCCTATATTCAGCTCTGAAAAATTCATTGTTCTATCCAGTATTAAAGAAATTTGCTTGAAAGAATTACTGTCAGTGGTGAAAAATATGTCTCGAGAGCTCTGGAAGTTTTTAAAACACAATTTCAAAAGAGGACTGAATCTGTGAAACCTGTTTGAAATAATACATTGAACTCTACGTACTTGTACACTATCACACAGATCACCATCCCCTATCAAATTTGATTATTTGAATTTTTTTCCATGAGACAAAAATTAAATGCAGAAAATAGAAAAAGTTCAACTTCTTGCAAAGACTGTATGTTTGAATTGCATCGTTCAATTCACCGGAACGAAAATCCGAGGGAATTGACGGGTCAACAGAACTTGAATGCGGTGATGATGACGGAGCAGAACAATGTGAATCATTAGTAAAAAAGGCTGAAAACGGAAAAATATCATATTAAGGAATAAACCTTAAACATCCAGTTATTTTTATATTGAAAATACCACTTTTACTAATGGAGCTTCGGTTAACGTTACGTTAATTTTTTTTGCTGTCATATATCTTACAAATTAACAACTTTCTCCAAATAATTTAGTCATTTATCCAACTTAAAATAATTTCAGAACCATAAATGGTTCCAATTGCAATTATCTTATCAACAGCTATCCTGGACAAGTTCCTGATATTTCAAATGGTCCACCTACAGGTCACTATCCTCAAATCTAAATGAAATAGGAGCATACAATTTTTTTTTTTTTGGAGCTTCTCGTTATTGCTTTGAAAGAAAATTTGAGAAAGAAATTCATACCATGGTTTGCTCCACTTCGTCTTTTCGGATTTTTATCTGCAAAACGTCTTTTCTTGCTAAAAGATTCAAAGTCCCACTTTATTGTTCCAATATCAATCTTCGGCATCCGTTTGTCGTACTGATCATCCATAGCGATGATACCTCTCTATCTAAGCTGCGCTATGTAACGTGAAATATATGTATATTTATGTACAGTAATTAATCCTTCACGGCTTCTGTATAAGCGTTTTTTCGTTAAACCTTCTATTGAAGCAGAACCGATCGTTTCTCGCATAAGCTGGAATCCTAGAGCATAACGTTTTAAAATATGGACGCAGTTAAAAAGACGTCTTTAATCGCCAATGTACCGTGCAATAAGAAATTTAACGGTAACATCAATAGTGAATTCATGGTTGGATATAAGGAAACCATTCACCTTGTTCAGTTATGGTCAAGGTAACAACGACTATAATTATAAATATACAACCTGGATAACCACTGAGAAAGTTCTACGTTGGAAAATAATTATGATAATTGAAAAGTAATAAGGAGAAAAGACTTCAAATTTAGCTACAATTAACATTATAATGGACGTACGCCTGCTGTACAATGTTCGTAATTTTAACTGAAGCACTTTCCAAAAATTTAAAGATTCTGCAAAAGCGATAAATTTAAGCGGGAAAATAATAAATTTATTTGAAGCATTAATGATAAAATTTTGAACTTTGATTATTATGTGACACGAAAAGGTAATGGAAAATGTGAGGGAATTACAGACTGATGATTATCTCATCCCTTGATCACAGATTACCATACATTCGTCCTTGTTGACATGAGCAAGATTCATTAAGAACATATCCACATTAATATTACATTTTGAAATGTCTTAAAAGTAATGACACCTAATATAAAACTTTTCTAGCAACAAAAAAAGTAACAATCCATTTTTAAGGTTTCAATGCTCTACAGCGAGAAATGTTGATGGAAACTGAAAAATGTGCATATTATTGGTATTAAAGTGGTTCAGAGAACTAGCATGCAGTAAAATTTTTTCAACAATCATACTGAGTTTTCAACCGTTACAGGATGAAAATTCATTAGTCCATCTATGTTATTGATTTACGGAATTCATTTAACTACGCTATACAATTTTGGAATATAAACATTAACTTCTACATAATTTTTATCAAGACACTTTCATGTTCATAGACCTCTCCTGCACAAGCACGTGGTTGCGTGAGAGCAAACGCTACTTACAAACATTAAAACACGTCCCCATTCCCTCGCCATAATCCCAGAACGTTAAGCCAACACTCAGCCGGCAAAAAAAATTTAAACAATCAGTATTTCCTTCCTAGAAACAAATCGTAAGGTGCAGCGCAATTCTATCGCTTTACACCAAACACAGTTCTCATTTTAAACGACTGGTGCTTTCTTTTATGTGTTATTGGAAAATTTTCCGCCATGTTACCCGGTGAAAGTGATAACATCATTTTACTGGAATATTTTCACATTGCAGTACATTGCACACAACTCATTCAGATTAGTAATTGGTAATTGTATAGGTGAGATGCAACACGTTATACGCTTAAAGTAATGAAAGGCACGTGAGCCTCAGCATTTACAGTTCTGAAAGACGTAAGCTATGTTAGAAAGATACTGCTCGAATTTCGTCGATCACGCATCTAACGTTCTTTGCGCACGTGTTTTATCGGTTATCCTGATGGTATAATCTGTCGCGAACTTTTGTTGTAACAAATTTGTTCTGACTCCTCTCTTTATTGATTGGCAGGAAGGGATTGTCTCGTTCTTGAACTCGAGAAGAACTGTCCTTAGAATTGATGTATTAGAGGGTACACGTACAACCTTTATTGACAGTTTCGATTATAGGATAATAATAAAAATCCAACCCAAAACCAGAACAGATGGGGCTAGCAGTAAAAAGAGGGACGAGCAACAGTTGGAACATAAACGATGGAGACATTTGTAGCTCTGTGTGGTAACACAGACCGTCGATTGTTCTCAGTCCACGACAGTGCAGTATCTAAATTGGAATTAGTGATTAATGGTGTGAAAAAAAAAAATTGGGTGTGAAAAGGATGAATATGGTTAGCTTTGTAAGATGTAAACAGGCCATTTTTGTGCTTGTGTGAGATTGGATGAGGCGTTACACACATACACACACATACACACACACACATACACACATACATACACACATACACATACACACAC